>JAAALK010000085.1:24982335-25016473 GCA_019279435.1 Zizania palustris | reverse complement strand
ACAGCGAACTGTATGTCTGGTCTTGTTGCCGTTAAGTACAACAGCGAACCAATCATCCTCGAAACTCCCTTTCATTGACCTCGACACCACTCTCATCCTTGTCCAGACCCCCAGAAGTGCCCATCGGGGTCATCTGCGGCTTCAATTCACCACCAAAGTCAAATTTCTTTAACATATCGCGAGTGTACTTACCTTGGTGGATGAAGGTGCCGTCCTTGGTCTGCTTGATCTAGAGCCCTAGAATACTTGAGCTCACCCATGAGGCTCATCTCAAACTCACTGTGGCATCTGCTCAGAGAACTTGGACACAAGAGAATCAGTAGTACCGCCAAAAATAATATCGTCCACGTAAATCTGAGCAACTAAAAAATCTGAAGCATCTCTGAGCAAGAAAAGAGTTTTATCCACAGAACCCATCACAAAGCCCTTCCCCAACAAAAATTGCTTCAACCGGTCATACCAAGCCCTGGGGGCTTGCTTCAACCCGTATAAAGCTTTGTGCAACTTAAAAACATGTCGAGGAAACTTAGAGTTCTCAAAACCGGAGGGTTGCCTAACATAACTTCCTCCTCTATGAACCCGTTCAGAAAAGCACTCTTAACGTCCATTTGAAAAAGCTTAAAACCCTTCGAAACGGCAAAAGCTAGAAGAATACGAATGGACTCAAGACGGGCAACAGGAGCGAAGGTTTCTTCAAAGTCAATACCTTTCTTCTGGCAATAACCCTGGGCAACTAGTCGAGCCTTGTTGCGCACCACAACCCCATCTTCACCTTGTTTGTTCTTGAATACCCACTTGGTGCCTATGGGGTTGCATCCTGGTGGCGGCTCAACTAGTGTCCAAACCCGATTGCGGACAAAATTCTCAAGCTCTTCTTGCATAGCATTAATCCAATTAGAATCAGAAAGAGCATGAGAAATGTCTCTGGGCTCAAAAGATGCAACAAACGCAGATTCAGCAAACACAGCAAGAGAGGCAGAAGAACGCAAGTCCTCTCAGACAAATCACCTATGATGAGCTCTGAGGGATGGTCACGCTGAACTGCTCGGGTTCCCTGGTGATCTGAAGTCACCTCACCGGAGTCAGCAGCTCGCACCTCTGGACTCGACTGAGGGGGCTCGATCGAAGTGGAAGAAGTGATCAGAGGTCCGCCCTCATCATCAGTCGAAGTCTCAAAAAGTGTGGGCTCTGCGGGGGATGCAGAAGGCCCACCCTCATCAGCAGCTGGAGTATCCTCATCTTCCTCGAAGATGGACTCTCCGAGCTCATCATCACCAGAACGCTCAAAAGAAGGAGTCAAGAAGGCAAGAACTCATCAAATGAAACCTCACAAGTCTCGACAAGCAGCTGGGATTCGAGGTTCCAAACACGGAAGCCTCGAGAATGCAATGCATACCCAAGAAAAACACCATCCCAGCAACGAGACTCAAACTTGTCCAAATGCCCTCCCTTCTTGAGCACAAAGAACTTGCAGCCAAACGCTCGCAAGTGACTCACCTCGGGCTGTCTGCCAAACCGCAATTCATATGATGTCTTACCAAGGTAAGCTCTAAGAAAAATGCGGTTGGCCAGATAGCAAGCCGTGTTCATGGCTTCAGCCCAAAAACGCCTAGGAGTCCTGTGCTCATCGAGCATCGTCCTGGCCATCTCAACTAGCGTGCGGTTCTTTCGTTCCACAACGCCGTTCTGGGGGGAGTGTAAGGAGAAGAAAACTGATGGTCCAGACCCTGATCACTACAGAAACTAACGAACTGAGAGTTCTTGAACTCAGAGCCGTTGTCGGAGCGAATTGCTCGCATCCGACCATTGTTCTCATTCTTCAGCTTCAAAATCAGGTCATGGACAAATTGAAAAGTTTCATCCTTAGACTCCAAAAAGAAAACCCACGAGAAACGAGAAAAGGCGTCAACAATCACAAGTGCATACCACTTCCCACCGACTGAGCGTACCCGAGCTGGACCTACAGTGTCCAAATGTAAGAGCTCGCTTGGATACGAAGTCATCACCTGAGTCACAGGTGAGTGAGAAGTGGCAACCATTTTCCCATGACGACAGGGATGACAAACTAGATCCTTCTCCATTTTAAGCTTGGGCAATCCTCGGATGAGGTCCATAGAGCTTAACCTGACTAGCAGATCAAAACTCAAATGACCTAACCTCCTATGCCACTTCCAGAGCTCAGAAGAAGATCCAGCAATCAAACAGCGAGAAGGGCCAAAAGAACTAGAGAAGTCAATTCGAAAAACTTTACCGAAGGGTAAAATCTGACAAACCAAAGACCCTCTAGAATCAACCACAGAAGAATTGCCCTTCTTAAAACGCACTTCCAAACCATCCTCAAGAAGTTGCGACACAGAGATTAAATTAAAGTTCAAATTTTAACCAAAGCAACATTCTTTAAAGAGAAATGATCTGAAATGCTAATTGAGCCTATGCCACTTACTTTCCCTTGACCGCTGTTCCCGAACGTGATATATTCTTTGGAGCTCGGGGGAGTGAGACTGGAGAACCATCTGCGATGTCCCGTCATGTGGCGAGAGCATCCTGAGTCCATGATCCAAACATCCTCCAGTCCCCGGTCCTGCACAATCAATGTCTGTAAGTGGGAACAAATGGTCCGGCACCAGGTTTAGCAAAAGAGCTAAACCAGTATCGAGCCATCTGCTCAAAAAATGGAAAGCAAAAACCATCAAAAGAGTTCGGACCAAAACGCGGCTCAAAGCGCGGTCCTTGGTTCTTCTAACCCTGCGGCCACGAGGTCCAGAACCGTAGCCAACACGGTCTGGAACTCTGCCGGAATGGATACCACCAACTGGAGCACGGGCACGAAAACGTCTCCTCTACCACCACCTACACGACGCGGCCTGGCCTCCAGCCTCTCCCCGCACCGAGGAACACGCAGTCTACCACCCTGCTGGTAGAACTGCTCCTGATCACTACGAGCCCTCTCTGCTCTCTCAACCCGCTTCCTCCTGAAGCAGAACTCCGCAAGATGCCCGTCTCTCTGACAGTACTCACAATGATAGGTAGGCTTCTTGGGATGTGTTGAGGTTTAGGATTCTTGGGCTTGGTAGTGTTTGGTGTGGTCTTCTTGGGCTGAGAAGGTCCAGGAAGAGAGTCAAGAGAAGTGTGGAGGAGTTTGGGCTTTGGAACCCAGATAGGTTTCTTGGGTGGAGCTTTAGGTGGTTCATGGATTACTCCATCCTTGGGCTGACAAGCCTGGGAAGATTCAGTGGAGTGAGTCTTGGGATATCTCTGCTCTAGAGTCATTTTACTCCACTCCACTGCCCGGCTAATGGCACTCTCAAAGTCAGCCTTGGTGTAGGTGTAACCTACCCCAAACCCATCCTGCCTCTTGAACTGCTGGATCATCATGCCAAGCTGTGGCTCTCTGGCACTGATCCAACTCAGGATAGAACGGAGGTAAAAGTTCTCATTTTGAGAATCTGCTAGCTCCTCTCTCAAAGAAGCTAGAACCTCCACCTGAGACAAGCAGGTCTCACACTCACTCTCTACTTGGACAGACTTCTCGGCTTTCAGCTTAATTAATTCCATTCTAAGAGACAGGCAGTTCTCACCAACAGTGGGTGGAACTGACAGTGTCTCAAGCTCTAGCCTAGTCTGGGCAAGCTCAGCTCTCAACCTCTCCAAGTCACCCAAATGTTCATTACCCTTGGATTTCAGCTCAGCTAAGGCAGCTAGATGAGATGGGCAATCAACACAGGGTGCGACGACAGTGGCTTGAGCATCTTTCAGCTCCAGCTGAGCGCTTTCAAGCTCAGTGGCCAAAGTGTCCCTCTCATCAACCCTTTCTGTGTACCTGGACTTCAGAGTCGACAGGTCACACAGAAGCACCTCACACTTCGGGCACTCACTGCTGTCACCCAAGCAAGGGGAAGAAGATAGACTCTCAATTCTACCGTTGGCTACGGCAAGCTCACTTTCTAACTCGTCTATCCTTTCTTAGCCCCCCTAAGCAGTTTCTTCCCGATACTTCAACTCCTGACGATTGCTCTCAAGTAAATCAACAATTTCACGCTCATAAGATGATACCTTGCTGTCGTCGTCGTCGGAATCGTCGGAGGAGCTCTTTTCTTCCCTATCCCCAAGAGCCATTGAGCAGAAGCTCTTGCGGGATCTTCGGCGCTGGTGTGAGCGGCTCTTCGGCTTGTCTCCGAAGGCCATGAAGCAAAGGCCCGTCGGATCATCCTTGTCCTTCCCCTTCCTGATGGCGATCTCCTCATCGCTTGAGCTTGATGAAGAGGAAGAAGACGTGGACTGCTTGGAGTAGCTCTTCTCCATCTCGGCGAAGAAGGCCTTGTCGCGCTTCTTGTTCTCTCGCCGGTAGTCCTTCAGGGCCTTCTTGAAGAACCGAGTCTTTGGCTTACCCTTGTTGAAGGAAGGGTTCTCATGCTTGCCGGAGTCGTGGAAGCTGCCACCGGTGCCCTTTTTGTATCCACTGCGCTTGGGGCAGTCGGCGATGAAGTGTCCTGGATCACCACATTCAAAGCATCCGGATTTTGTGCCGTGTCTTTTGAACATTCTCTTATCATAGACACGACGCACCCGGTTGTTAAAGAGACACAAATCATCATCTCCCAACAACTCAAGCTGGTCCTCAGTGATAGACATCAAAGAGAACCCAGCACAACTCACAGCAGAGGGATCAACAGAAGGTGTAGCAAGGGCCAGGGATTTTGATCCAGAACCAGTGAGATTTGATCTCAGCTGGATATCTACCTCAGTGGCCTTCAGCTTGCTAAACAACTCAGAAATGGTCAAGGTATCGTAAGAAGTGCTCTCAATGATAGAAGATACCTTGATCTCCCAGATCTTTGGGTCCAAGGTATGGAGAACCTTGAGCGCATGCTCGTGATCTGAGACCAACTGAGCACCCTCAGCCTTGTTGTCCCGAAGCTTGTTAATGATCGACTGAAAGCGACCAAACAAAGCCTCAACAGATTCACCTGGCTTCTGTGTGAAATTCTCATATTCACGCCGGTAGGTCTGATAGAGCCGAGCCTTGACCTGTGCTGTTCCCTCATGGTGTGCCTTGAGGGTAGCCCAGATCTCTCTCGCAGTGGAGAGATGACTCACACGCTCAAATTCAGTGGGACCTAAACCAGAAAACAAAATGTTCACAGCCTTACTGTTGCTCAGATGCTGAGCAATGATACCAGCAGTACCTTGCTCGGTAACTGGCAAAATGACAAACGTGGTGTGAACGCAAATGTCCCATATGTCCGAACCCTGGCTCATGAGATAGGCTCGCATGCGAGTCTTCCAATAATTATAGCCATAGGCTTCCAAGGATGGGACCTTGCCAGGAGACGTCATAGTCACTACTGGGGTTTAGAACCGGTTAAGGTATGGAAAAACCCTAACCTTGCTCTTATACCACTTGTAGGACCAAAAGTAGCGACCAGAGGGGGGTGAATGGGCGCCTTAAAAAATTCTTTCGAATCAAGGGCCTGTTCCCAATACCCAACGCACCTCAAAAGACTACGCAGCAGAAAATAAACAGAAGGCCTAAGTCTAAAGGTTTCTAACCTAGAAGCAACTGATGATAAACAGTGTAATACTAAAGTAGTGCAACTAGGCAGAAGAACAAGGTGTAACAGGCCTTAAACTTCTCAATGAAATGATCTAAGAATGTGTGAGATAAAAAGAGAAGTTACTGTCCAAATTTGTCTCCTGTTCGGAACTTGGCGAAGCCCCCTTCGCACGTCGAGGTTTGCTTCGGAGGTTGGTGACGGAGTCTGTCCGAGAAGCCGAAGGTGTCACGGTCTAGCCTAGTTCGGAGTGGCAAGTTGCGAAGAGTACTTCGGAGCGAAGTATGACAATGCCGGAGTCTGGTTCGAAGGATGTACTTCGAAGTCAAGGCTTCGAACACAGCTTCGAATCCAAGAGCTTCGGAGCAAGGTGATTGAGTCGAAGCCTGCTTCGAAGTGTGCACTTCGAAGACAGAGCTTCGAACACAGCTTCGAATCGAATGCTTCGAAGCAAAACCTTCGAACAGAAAGCTTTGAACACAACACACAAACGGACAACCTTCGAACAGAGAAGCGGAGCCTGTCACACGTCAGAAGACCAAGTCCGAAGCCAATGCTCTACCTTGAAAAGAGCAAGCTCCGAAAAGATAGGCGAAGGGTGACACACTACACAGAAGTCAGTGCGAGGCCTAGCGGAGCTACAAGCTTCGAACACAACTTCGAAACTTGTCGAAGTATGGACTTCGAACAGATAGGGCCGAAGGCCCTTCGCACTATTGTTCGAAGTATGCGATACTGACGTTCAGAAAAAAGCTTCGAAGCTTAGCAACACAGAACGCAAAACAAAAGGCCGAAGATCGACCGAAGCCTTCGAAGGAGATAGATCGAAGCCTGCCTCGCGAAACTGAGGGGCTTCGAACAGAGAGTAGCTTTGCTCGAAACACAGCCAAAAAGGTGACAGAGCATGTCAGCCTTGATCAAAAAGGCGGTGCAATAGAAGGTGAAAAGCTGCACAGACCACTGTAGCTGCAGGGAAGTAGTACTACTTGCAACAGCAAGAACTAGTACTACTAGAATGAAGAACACACCCAGCCGAAGCCTCCAAAGCCTCAAAATCACGGGAAAACTTGCTATGCTAATGAAATGAAATCATTTAAAACCTTTGCAGATGCAGCACACAACGAAATAGAGCATTTACTGCAGCATTAAAAGCAAGGGATTAAACTCAGGGGCAAACTCTCCCTGGCGGCGCAAGCCAGGAGTAAAGAGGAGAGAGACAAAGCAAAAAGTGACCCAAAGAGTGGATTTGATTTCAGCACAAAGGGGTAGTCCAAACCCTAGGGATTGGGGTCCTATTTATAGGCTCCCAACACTAGGAATATCCTACCAGCCCCTTAGGGTTTTTACAGACTCAAGAATAAATAAAAGACTCTACTGCCCTTAGGAATTTTTACAGACACGACTGACTGACTGTGGGCTTAGAGTTACAGATGACTTATCCGGAAGCTAAGTTTTCGTAGCGACTACGGCTTCTCTTCTGGACAGTCGGATACAGAATCAATGGTTGTCAGTTTTGCGCCGAAACTGACAAAGCCTCCACCAGCTTTGCACCAGGTACCCGGATTGGGCCGGCCTGACTCCGCAGCTCTCTCAGCCCGGCAATCACTCACCGCCCGTGTACCTGAGTCAGTCCTGGTCAACAGCCCAATGGGTCTTCTACTGCTTCTGGCCCATGCACCCGGATTGGGCCAGCCCGACTTCGTAGCCTCCTCTGCCCGACAGTCGCTCGCTGCCCGTGTACCTGAGTCACACACGGCCCATGAAACAGCAGATCTCTTCTCTTCTTCAGTCCTCTTTGACTATCGTTGACAATGACTCATCACTTCTGGAGCCATGAGGCCCACGCTATTCAGCATGGCTCCTCACAAGTGCCCTTGCCTTTCGGAGGCCTAGCAGGATCCATTTGTACTCTGCGATATTGTTGGTGGTCTTAAAGTTGAGCCTCACAGAATACATAGCCTTCTGCCCTGATGGCGATATTATCACAGCTCCAGCTCCAGCACTAGATGCCTGATAGGCTCCATCAGAAAAATTGTCCACGGACCTTCGGAGGTTTCTTCCGGAGCCCAAACTGCGGATGGAGTCCACTCGGCCACAAAGTCAGCTATGACTTGGGACTTGATAGCTGTTCTTGCCATGAAGGAAATACCAAAGGGGGCTAGCTCGACAGCCCATTTTCCGATCCTACCCATGGAATCTTTGCTCCGAAGCATATCACCAAGGGAATACGAGGTAGGAATGATGAGATTATGTGCTAAGAAGTAATGTCTTAGCTTTCGCGGGGCCATTACCAAAGCATAAGAAAATTTTTCGAGCTCGGAGTATCTTGTATTTGCTCCGGACAAAGCTTCTGAGACGAAGTAGACTGGGTTCTGCACCAGTTTTCCTTTAAGCTCAACTTCCCTGACCAGCACTGCACTTACTACGGAGCCTGTTGCTGCAAGATAAAGAAGGAGGGTTTCTTCTGGGAGGGGCACAATAAGTGTTGATAGATTTCCGAGATAATCTTTAATGTCATTGAAGCTCTTCTGGCACTCCGGCGTCTACTTGAAACTTTCGGACCCCTTTAAAGCTTTAAAAATTGGGAGGCTTCATTCGGCTGATCTGGCCAGGAATCTACTGAGGGCTACGAGTCGTCCTGTCAGCTTCTGGACTTGCTTCAGATTTTCTGGTGGAACCATTCTTTGTAGTGCGCTTATCTGCGTCGGGCTAGCTTCGATTCCTCTACTCAAAACTAAGTACCCTAGCAATTTTCCTGCTTGCGCCCCGAATATACATTTTTTAGGGTTGAGGCGAACTCCACATGCTCGGAGGCTCTCAAAAGTTTCAGCTAAGTCTAGGCTATGATGGTTCTTTACAACACTCTTTATTACAATGTCATCCATATAGTCTTCGACATTTCGACCTATCTGGCGACCTAGAGCCTTAGCTATAAGACGTGAGAAGGTAGCTCCGGCATTCCGCGAGCCAAAAGGAATTCGAACATAACAAAATACTCTAGAGGGAGTTATAAAACTCATCTTGGCTTCGTCTTCGCGCTTTAGCCAGACTTGATGATAACCGGAGTATGCATCTAGGAAGCTTAATAATTCGGAGCCAGCCGTAGAATCCACAAGCTGATCTATTCAAGGCATAGGGTAGGGGTCTCGCGGACATGCTTTATTTAGTGACGTGAAGTCAATGCACATGCGTCACTTGCCAGAGCCCTTTTTCTTGACAAAAATGGGGTTAGCCAACCACTCCGTGTGGGCTACTTCCCTGATAATTCCTGCCCTCAACAACGTCTCCACCTCTACCTTGGCGAGATCTGCCCTTTCTGTTGATAACTTACGGAGCCCCTGGCGCACTGGCCTAGCCTTCGGGTTGACAAGCAAATTGTGCTCGATGATGCTCCGGTCAACTCCGGGGATATCTTTGTCAGTCCAGGCAAAGATATCTAAGTTTTCTTTAACTACTTCCTCGAGCGAAGTAAATATTTTCAAAGGTAGACCCTTGCTGAATTGGATTGGATACTCCTTGCCATCTTTTAGGATCATCTTCGTGATCACATCACCTTCCGGGCTTGGCTTTAGGGAAGGGCCCTTCGAGGAGTCTGAAGACCCCAAAGTTTCCTCCGAGTGCTCCAACACACTATTCACCTGCCAAGGGTTCAGAGGTGGACCATGGACATACTCCGCTCTCTGGGCTGCAGCTCGATCTTCTAAAATAGTGAGAACTCCACCTTGCGTGGGCATTTTGAGACACAAATAGTTATGATGTGCTACAGCTTCGAATTGGTTTAGCATTCTCCTCCCGAAGATTGCATTGTAGGCGTACGGGGCATCGACGACATCAAAGATAACCTCCTCAACCATGGCTAGAGGCCCCTCTTCGAAGGTAACCTCGAGACCTATCTGGGCGAGGGCATCGAGAGGAGGACCTGCGAAACCTTGGAGTGGGCGAGAAGTAGGTGTCTTAGGGAAATGCACATCTGATCGAAGGCCTGGACGTAGAGTATATTTTGCGGAGCTTCCACTGTCCACCAATATCCTTTGGACTTCAACTCCTGCTATATCGGCTGAAATAACAAGGGGGTCAGCATGGGAGAATTTCACCCCCGCAGCATCATTGGCAGTAAAAGAAATAGGTACATGAGACCACTCGGGCATTTTTGTCGCCGAACTCGAGGTCCCTATGTGCCCTACTTCGCGGACATAGTCTCTTCGCTGTCGTTTCGACATGTTACCGAGGGTCCCCCCTCCGGAGATGGGCAAGGCCACTCGCTTACCGCGATCTTGGGGATACTCCTGCTTCGGTGATGGCATAATGTTGGCCACCGGGAGTTGCATCGGTGCTTCAGGGTTGCTGGCCCGAACCACAGCCTGTACTGGCTCTGAACGCACTGCTAGAGGGGCTTGATCCGAAGTACCTCACCCTGAGCTTCGTCCTAAGTACTCGCCCCGAAGGGTCAATACGGACTTGCAATCTTTCGTGTTATGGCTTCTATTTTCACCATGCAAACAATAGAAGAAGGTTTGGCGCCTGCCAGCCGCTCTCTCTTGAGGCTTCGAGGTACTAGCCTTGTTAGCTTGCGCCTGTTAAAAGTTGAAAGGCATCTTCGGGGCGGAGGGTGCAATATTTAATACCTCGGAGTGGAAATGCTTCTTTCCCCGTCTATGATCATTCAAGTGATTATCAAGGGGGGCTTGTGGAGGAGTCAGGACTTCTGGCTCCGTCTTCACCTCTTAAAGGACTGGTGCAGGCATCACAATTCTTCGGAGGCAGCCTTCCTCTGCATTGGCATACTGTTCAAAGTATGCCATCAGTTGTGCTACAGACGACACCGGCTTCCGGTGAAGTTTGCTGAGGAGGTTTGGGTTCAACACCCCTTCGCGTGCCGCATCCACTACTGAAGAGGTAGACAAGCCTTTAATCTGATACTTGGTGTGGGTGAAGCATGTAAAATACTCCCGAATGGTCTCCCCTACTTGCTGCTTCACCTGGAACAAACTTCCGGTTGACATTGGGGCTACGAACGTACCCTGGAAGTTACTCACAAACTTCCTCTTCAGCTGCTCCCATGACTTGATCGATCCTGGCTTTAGAGACCAGAACCATCAGAGAGCCACACCTTCTAGCGCGAGGGGGAAGCACTTCGCCATTGTGTTCCGCACCCCTCCGTTGGCTTCTATTGCTAAGGCATACGAACGAGGGAACTCTCCGGGGTTGGACCCACCGGAGTATTTGTGCAACTTCGAGGCCTTGAACTTGGGGTCGAAGGGCACTTTCTGCAAGTCCGGATGCAGTGGAGACTCGTCATCGAAGGATGCATTCTCGGCTTCCTCCGGGACTCAAAGAGCTTTGGGATAATTACCAGGACCATCATCTTGAGGAACCTTTGGAGCAGGAGTGAAGGCTTGAGGGCGAAGTCTATATACAACCTCTTGCCTCCACCTTGCTACTTTCTCTTAAAGCTGCGCTACTTGGGTAGCCGTGTCCTCAGGAAGGTCTTCATCTCCTCCGGAGGGGATCTCCGGGTCTTGAGAACTGGGGTAATCAGTTCGAAGCACCGAGGGAGCTGCTTGGGGACCTCTGGGTGCTCGAGGTCTGATGACCACTTTGGGAGTTGGTGGAATGACTGAGGGTCCTGCACCGTTGGTCCGAGGGGACCTTCGGGGAGGATCGGTAGCTAGGCTCCGCTTGGGAGGCATGGCTAACGAAGTTAAGGTCCGAAGACCAAAGACTTCGAATGATTTGGGAAGGCAAGAAGAGGCTTTCGAGCTACACTAGGAAGCCCCTTATCGAAGGGTGCGCGGAATCTTCAGACTCTGAAACTCCCTCCACAAGTGCTCTTCGAAGTGCAGTCAGCGACGAAGAACTAGATTTTAGAACTAAGTTCCCCACAGACGGTGCCAACTGTTGGCGTAAAAGATTACGCTAACAGGTTCTCTAAGATTAACAACTAACAAACAAGGAGTTTGTGAAGCGAACTATCTCAAGCCTCCAAATAGGATAATAGCTCGAAGTAGTTCGAAGTTGTGTATTGAATATATGAGTATTCGATGCCTATTATAGGGTGAGAAAGGGGGGTATTTATAGGTAAAAACTCTAAGGAAAAGATCTTTTTACCTCTCAATTACAACCGACATAGTGGAAACTATTCGGTACCCCGAATAGGGCTAAAATAGTAAAATATGTCCGAAGAGGATAGATAAGGCAGACGTCATGTCAGTCTTGCTGTTTCCCACTATAGAGACGGAGCCTTCGGAGGGTATCTTTGAACTGGGGTTCGAAGAACCCTTCATCTTAGAAACTTCATCAACTTGGGGACAAGATTCTGTCTTAGAACAGCATGAGTTGTCTCTGTCTCTTGATCTTGAAGATCCTGGGGATGAAGTATTTCCCCCCAACACATACCGACCACTCGCCATTCGCCTCCTCAAGGATTAATAAAATTTCCGGAAAATTTTAGCGAAAAAAACTCCACGAGCAAACCGAAAACAGCGACATTCCCCTTCCCCCTCCTCTCCTCTCATATCAACCGATTTGAACAAGAGGGGCCACCTTATCAATAATAATAATAATAATTAAATTTTTAGCACTATCAGAGGGCTTATAAAAACTATTGATCATCTTTAATATTTTCGTAGCTAAAACTAAACAAATCAATAAGTAGTTTCTATCAAAATTATAATAAAAAGAAAAATTCACCCTAAAGCTCAAGAAGCATGCGCGTGTGAGATCATAGATCGGTACTGAGAAACCAAGTTGAAATGTGTCTTGGTTTCAAGTCTGTGATGAGTGATTGACAAGGTTCCTTCTCTAGGTGAAGGGGGTTTGGAGGTGTTTACCGAAGGGTTCAGTGAATGATTGACTGCAGTTGTGCAGCGGAGTGTGTCTGTCAGAGGGGTATGGCAGAGCACGATGACTTGTGGTATCGAAGGGTTCGGTACTTTGGGCGGTACACCGGAGTGTGTACCGAAGGTTGTTTACCAGAGAGGTCTCCGGGGTACTAGAAACACTTGTTTGCTTGTCAGTGGTGCGCCAGGCGAAGGCAGAGAGTGCGGAGGGTGGCTCCGGCTGAAGGTACCCCGAGGCAAAGTTCTCGGAGGCGAGGCACTTCGAAGGGTGCTCCGGAAGGAGTAATTTCTGAGTATAGTGGACAAAGTCCTCAGCATTGAGGCAAGACATTCGAAGTGTGCTCCGGATGGAGGCATTCGAAGGGACACCTAACGAAGGTCTTAGAAGTCAAGGTGCATCGAAGGAATGGTCCGGATAAGAGTCTTCATAGAGTGTGCTCGGGGCTGAGACACTACGAAGGGGTGCTTATGAATATGCTTCATGCGGAGGCCTTGGACGGAGGGACTTCGGAAGGTGGCAAAGGTACTCCGAAGGTGGGGCTTCGGATTATGGCTGACTTGAGGTACTTTGGCCATGCATGGCTTCGGTACACGGACTGACAGAGTTCGAGCTTGGAATAGCTGCGAGGTCGTGGTGGTCCACTCCGGAGGTGATGGCGCGAAGGCTCAGGAGCTTTGACGGCTTCAACTCAAAACTATCACTGTATCGAAGGTTGACTTCGGTGAAGTGAAGGTCATCTAGCTCCAAGCTTCTCGCCGAAGCTACCGCACACCTCGCGTGCGAAGGGGGGCTTCAGAAGACTCCAAAACTACAAAGGTTGATCGTGTCTGCTCTGCAAAAGCTGATGTTGTCTCTTCTACGAAGCTGACAAAAGAAGCCTCCAAATAAAGTAGACTACCATTTGTACCCCCTCATCTGGCTGAGACAAAAACAATGTAAGCCCTAGGGGTAAAGTAGTCTATTCACAGGGCTGAATAGTGACTATAAATAGTGAAGGGTGGCTAGGTCTAGGCAACACTTTGAGCATCCATTTCTAGAACTCCTATGCTAGCCGCCACATCCATGTACTCTGTCCTATGAGTTCATTTTGTGTTCCCTGTTCATGCAATGAAACTTTGATTTTGTTCTTCATTTACTGCTTGAACTTGTATCCCTGTTTTGCACTACATTCTTTGAATCCTCTGTACTCAACTTCTTTCTGGTCAAACCATTTTTGCACTAGTTCTTTTCTAAAGAAGTGTGTGAGTGATCTGTGCATGCGAAGTGTGTGTTCGCTCTGTGTAAACTAAGGCAACCCCTCTCTGTTACTAGTGAAGCACTGAGTAGAGTGTGTTCGAAGCCTGCCGTCTTTCCTTAGCAAAATCGGTTCTGTTTGCTTTTAGACATTCGAAATACGAAGCCTAGTACCTGTTGCTAGTGCGGAGTATCTGGTCGAAGTCTGCAGAGGGAAACCACCTCCTGCGAAGGGTGAAGTGCAAAGCCTGCTCGACGACACCTAGTGTGCGGAGCCTGCACTATCTCAGCAAAGTTGTGGTTTTGGTTTTATGGGTGTGAGCGAAGTCTTCTTGACTTCAAACTTTTGCTCGTCGCGAAGCCTGGTTTTGGAGCTGCAAAATACCTCTGAACTAGACCTCCGAAGGGTGTGTCCAAACTTGTTCCACGAAGACTGTTTTTAAAATAGAAGACTATTTAGTCTAAATTTTGAAAAGATCCCATTCACCCCCCCTCTGGTCACCACTTTCGGTCCAACAGGTACCTTCTAGCACAACACGCTAGGTAAAGCGTAAGAATATGTCGCGGAGCGCGTCCTCGCTAATACTTGTCTTGCTCTAGCAGTTCCCCGACGATCCAATCGACGAAGACAATGTAGTTGTTCACGTGAAGAAATCCACACACGTCGCTATTGGAGCAACGCCTCCACAGTATCCACACGTCCAGGGATGGAATTCTTGCCACGTCGGCGTGCTAGCACTACTCTTGAGAAATGAGAGATTTCCCAATCTCAACTTTTGAGATCAAGAAAGGGATGAGAGGAGTTCTTAGTGGCTAGGTCTAAACTATCAATTGCATTTCTTCTGAGACCTCCTCCTCTCTTTATATAGAGGTGAGAGCCCTTGGTGTCCAGCAATTTGAAACCAACAAATCGGTTACAACCGATTCATGATCCAACAGATCCAATCTATTTTCGCCCATATCGGAACTTCCGATCTTGGATTGGAACTTACGATCTAGGTATTTTAGGTCTCTCAAGCCATCATGTTATCGTAATAGATCCTATCTGTTATCGTACACTTCAGAACTTCTGATACACCCATCAAAACTTCCGATCAGTACAATTTTTCTGATTTCAAATCAGAACTTTCGGTTCGTCGGAACTTCTGATACCATATCGGAACTTCTGAAGCAACTTTTGCTCTCTATCTTGAGTCCAGAAAATAATCGGAACATTAGATTACAAATCGAAATTTCTGATTCCAGTCGTGAATCCAACATCAGAACATCTGAAGTTGGTTTTTTCTCTCCGACTCGGGTCCCAAAAATAATCGGAACATCCGATTCCCAAAATTTTCTTGGGCATACTTCTTTCAATTATTGTGAGTTTTGTTCTTCTGTTTCATTTACTTTTCACTTATGTAAATATTGACTGATGTCAAAAACTCAATTTATAGGGATTCAACCTACCTGAAGATAGTCTTAGAGAGATTGAGTTGTCAGCGATCCGTTCACAACTAGCATTATTACTTGTGGAACAAGTCTTCTCAAAGAACAACGCTTTCCATTATAAGGGCCAGAATTAATGATTCAATTTGTCATGTAACAGTTGCAAATATTTGATGAAACATATATGGAATTATATTTTTTATGGATGCTTTGTTTGTGTTGACACGAAAACATGCCCCCGCACTTGGGTCAGTTCGACGATCCAAAAGTGTGCGGATACTTATGATGGTGGTATTCTGTGATGAATTATGTGTTGTTTGCAATGTTAAAATTGGGTGCCAAATCCTGGCTTTGATTCAGAATGCAGCCTAAAAATAAATATTTTTTAATATGACAATAACATTAGTGACAGGTGATATTGGTGACCCGTCCCTAAAGGTCACAATAGTGACGGGTTGTGTAAAGTACTGTCGTCACTAAAGATGACATTTTCAGGATGCAACCTAAAAATAATTTTTTAATAGAACCGTGACATTAGTGACGGGTGACATTGGCGACCCATCCCTAATGATCACAATAGTGATGGGTATAAAGTACTCCCTGTCACTAAATATGACCTCTATTGACGGGTAACATTGGTTACCCGTCACTAAAAGGGAAAATGCCGGACGAGGCATGGAGGGCCCGTTAGTGACAGGTATTTACCTGTCATTAATGATAGAGTTTTACTGACGTGATAAGGGTGACGAGGGGCATGCCCATCACTAATGCACGTTATGACCCATCACTATTGTATGTTTCTGTGGTAGTGTGTAGTGATGCTGGCCACCATCGATAGAGCTCAAGATGAGAATGGTAAAGATCAAGTAGAGAGAGCAATAGAGGAAAGTTATAGAATGGTTGAGAGTAAAGACTGAAGAGAGGAGACAGGGTTTTATAATAGTATGTATATATTTCCGGGCTAGTGTTCTTCTGCCCGTCGAAATTTTCAAAAAAATTTGCATGCATCGGTCTTTAGTGACGAGTCTATATATTCACACGTCACTAAAGATAGGTCTTTAGTGACGGGTTTAGACATTCACGCGTCACTAAAGGTAGGTCTTCAGTGTTGGGTCTCACACGTGTCACTAATGATAGGTCTTTAGTGACGGGTCTCAACGTTACCCGTCACTAAAGATCAATTTAGAATTTTGGCAACTCATTAGTGACGGACATCATTGAGACTCGTCACTAAAGGTAGGTCTTTAGTGATGGTTATAAACACACTCGTCACTAAAGGTAGATTAGTAACGCGTGTCTTTTATCCGTCACTAAAGCTACGTCACTAAAGGCCATTTGTGTGGTAGTGAATCTAGATTTGAATAATAATCTGAAGCACTCGAAGTTGGGGTTTTACGAACTGATCTACGACGAAACTGCGACGACAGAATAATCTAAGCAAAACCCAATCCTAACAACGACATCATCCATCTATTATTGGGTTTACAAGACGTGAGGTGCCATCTATGACATGGGTCGTACCCTAGTAGAACTCTAAATATAAATCGACTCGAATAAACTATCAAGACTCTAATTTGGATTAATCTCGAGTCCAACTGTGTTGATTCCCAATTGGTCTTGTAGTTGGTGTTCAGTCGAGTGGTGTCAGTGGTCGGCTGAATGGTGGTCGGCAGCCGATCGAGTGATAGTTGACAGTCTGACTAGTGGTCCGACTGCCCAAACAGTCTGGTCAGTGGTCCTGATTTTCCCTTTGTCAACTCTGCTATCTGATCTAATGTTTCTTCTCTGATGTTCCTAAGCATAATAGAATCATAACCCAAACTTAATAGTATTTTATTCGTAGAAGAACTTGTTTGAGTAAGGAAAAATGAATTCACCTGATAATTATGTCCTCGTCATGTAATGTTTCACTCAGTAACATCATGTTTCAGCGCTACTGCGCTAGCAATTGCAAATCTGATCGAATGGTCAAAATTCAACACGAGGAATCCAACAACCGAGGGGAGCGCCGGATATTTTTTTTTTCGGATGTCCAAGGCGTAGTACTGTCCTTGGCTTATATACTTGCACGTTATAAACTAGAGGTAAAAAGCCAAAGTGGATATCTATACTCGTTACTTATATTCTTATATGTATACTCGTTTTTAAATGGTAATCGAGCAAAATACGGTAAACATGAAGTGGGTCAAACGCGACAAGTTACAACACATAAACAAAGTTTTCACACAACATTTTTCAGGTACAGATGCTACACGAGATTGCTTCACGACTCTGCTATCACATACGAGAACTCAACTACTTATTGCTTCTGCTACACATATAGCTGGTCTCAATATGCAAATCCATACACAAAATCTTGGAGATCACCGATCCGCCAAAAGGGGAAATCTAGGATTAGCCACCAAATTTCGCCACTGAGATTTCCATGTACTGGAGTGGCAAATCCTAGATTTTTAAAGGTTTCTAGCTTCCTGCAGCGCCGCTGACTCCAACTCCTCGCTGCATTACGTATGATCCGCATCTGCCCAGCTGAAGCTGTCCTGCGACCCGAATTGCAAGTCCTATTGAAGAAATTCAGGAGAGTCAAATGATTAAATCAGATTAGTATACCGTCAGTAATATATGCCGGAAATGTAAAGAACAACAACAAGCACAGCACTGTACACTTACTGCCAAAATGAAACCATCCAGGTCAGAAAACGGATCGATGTCGAACGCATCCGTGCTAGGAAGACAAGACAGTGTTTCTTCAGGAGGGGCGCTGGGGTTCTCCACGAAATCGTTGCACTGCAGCAGAGGTTCATTGTCCAAGTCCCGAACTGTTGACGTTGCAGCACAAGATCGAGGGTTTTCAGGCTCAACCTTTGGCCGAAGGGTGGATGTGCCGGATTCCCCTTCATCCTGTGTAAATTCAACAGTGCAGCAGCATGAAAGGTTCTGCATGGTTGATGAAGAGTCACAATGTCACATGTTAGTAGACGGGGTTTACCTGGTCGTGCGAGATGCTGCCGTTCTGCTCGGTTTCACACGGGCTGTTCATTGGGCGGCGAGGCCACGGAGGGTTTGTTCCAGGTGTTCTGGGATCACTTTTAACAGTAAATGCACCAGACGCTTCATTAATAGAGTCCATTTCAGGCGTGTCAATTGGCTTGGAGACCAATTGGCAGAAGACTTTGGAAAGAACAAGCTCTCCATCCTTCTCTTCTTCTTCTACACCAAGATTATATTGATGCATCACCCAATTAGCTTGTTCTATCTTGTCCCCTCTTTTTTTATAACCTTTGTAAAGGACCAGTATTTTCTTCCACCCTTTTTTGACACCATTGTGGTATATCTCTTTGGATCTTCCAGTTTTGTGCCATCTTATGTTCTCCTTAGAATCAGCATGGTTGTTAGGGCTGATCTTTCTACGCTTGCGCTGACCACTACCATATGCATTTGATATTCTATGGAAGAAATGGCTGCTGCTACCGTCCATCTTGATACCTGACGAAATAAAGGTGTGAGTCATGAGCTAACTAATCAGCTCAAAAGAACTGATAACGATTTCAAATATAATCCAGTACCAGGGAGATTTTCAGGATGTGTATAGCAGATTCCTTCCACCTCTTCTAGAGTTGGGATGAAGTAATCAATAAGATTCTGAGGCCCTGAATTTTCTAGGTTAATCTTCCTTTCTAAATGTTCCAGCAATTCCATATCAGATGGATCAAACTTAACACCATCAGGGAATTCTGGCCACTGTAAAGTAACCTGCAGTGCGAAGTATTATTAAATGCCAACAAAAGGCCTAAATGTGAAATTTATATTGCTGACGTTTCTACTTAAAGGTAACTTGGTAACGCCGACGGCTAGGAAACCACATGTTTCGTGTTTTATTAACTGAGATTATGACATAAGGAATCCTAGGGATAATAAGGTGTGGCACGCGCCGTAATCGCAGTAACAAGCACAACACTTTTCGAATGGCCAAGAATGCAACTTAAAATTAAAAATTATTTCTTGATTTGACGTTTAATCAATGAGCATGGTTACGGTGTATTCTGTCGTTACAGTAGATCAATCTCAGCTGTTGATTTTAAAGAATAGTTTGATACTTTTAATTGATTATAATTTAGGTATAATTGCCATTAGCGATTTTTTATATAATACTAGCTCATCTCCATCTTCAGAATTGTGCTACTGACGGCGTACTAGAAAGATTACATTGCTAGAGTTTCACACATAAAAAATTATTATTTTAACCCTTACATTAAAAAAATTAGACAATTTTGCTCTCTGTACATTCTACTACTACTTATTAGGTTAGTAGTAAAAATTAATCCGAACCATTCAAAATTAACGATCAACGGTTGTGATACACCGTAAAAGTGGTCTCAATCAAAACAGGAGCACTGCACTGAGGTATCTTGACCTGTTTGCTTACCAGGACAAATGTAAAAATTAAGCATATATAAGACAGGGTTTCGAACAGTATTAGCTTATACAAGCATATCCATTGCATTAACGAGTAAAATGGGTTATTAATTCCGTCCCTTGCATGCCATGACTGTATACAGTAGGTGTGAAAACTACCATCAATTAAAAAGCAAATGATCCAGAAAGGAAGCACAATACTACTATTAGTTTTGTATCCGAGGCTATTGGAAGTTATGCTGTCCCGTCTTGATTTTCTATAGACGAAACTTTAGTGCCAAAATACCATCAGAGGTTTCTATACACGAAACTTTAGTGGCAAAAGACCGTCAGAGATTTCTATAGACGAAATTTTAGTGGCAAAAGATCATCTGAGGTTTCTATAGTTGAAACTTAAGTGGCAAAAGATCAACAGAGGTATCAGACAACCGAGCACAACGTTAAATCGAACAGTCATAACAAAATAATTAGCTGAACTTACATCGCTATTATCAATGTGGTATTTACAGTTTGGGCAGTCCCTCCATGCTTCTGGAACCAACTCTCCAAGTTTACAGCTCAGCCGCTGAGTTGCATTTCGTATTTTTGTAGCAATGACCTTCCCAGCTATAATCCACGGCCTGCTACAAAAGGAAACAAGTAAGAGCTCGTCATCTTACGGGAGCATAATTTGAGCCTGACAGATAAATAACAAAAGATCCAAATTTTGGTCATAGGACATTAACTGTTTAAGTAGATTTAACATAGATTAATAATGCACAAACAGGGGTTAACATAACTAAACTGCAAACAAACAGTTGGTTTTTTGGATATCGTACTACCGTGTGCATTTACTCGAATAAAAATGGCAAGATGAAAATGATCAGTCGTATAATTTAGATGTGCCCACCAGGCCTGCATGGTTCCATACATAATAGTATTGTTTCTGCATGTAGCAACTAAGGGGATATTTGGTTTTCATGGAATCATATCGGATATTTAGACATCGATTTAAATGACTAAATGTGAATTAATTATAAAAATAATTACAAAATCAGAGGATAATTCGTGAGACGAATTTATTAATCCTAATTAATCCATGATTAGCAAATATTTACTATAGCATCACATTGTCAAATAATGGCATAATTAGACTCATTAAATTCGTCTCACGAATAATTCACCGATTATAAATGAGTTTTATAAATAGTCTACATTTAATACTCCAAAATAGTATCTAAACATTCGATGTGACACGGACTAAAATTTAGTCCCCCAATCAAAACACACTGTAACATTAGTTCGTCTAGTAGCTTATTTTTTTCCCCATCGTTCGTCCTGTACTGCTGTTATTGGAAGTTCAAACAGAGACTGATAAGTTCAACACATTTCATCTGTGTTAATTTGTCTTGACTTTCCTTTCCCTCCTTCCCTGATCTTGCGTAGGCAGAACTACTCTGTTTCGAGAAATTGAAGATAAATTGAGAGAGTAAGCACGGTGAATGATCTCAACATTAAATGTTAACTGGCACACTCAAGCAAGCTAATTTGGATCTGCTTATTTCCCTAAACCATTGCCGCATTACCGCATTGCTCCATCGGGTGGTCACTGATCCTGAGTTCCACTACAAACATTCCGAAATCTGGAAGCTAAGACCTTCTTCACTTAAGGTGCGTTTGGTATAGCTCTTCTGATTCTCCTGATGATTCAGCTAAGAGAATCCCTACAAACGGTGCCTTAGAAGCCACAAGCCTGACCATTAAGAACACTAATCCGGTAGTCGCTTAGCCGCTACAATGTTGCAAAATCGAGTGCAGGGCATGACCATGATAAGCAAGAACAGCCACTAAGGTTTCGTGAGCCACACACTGAGGCGGTGGGCAAAAGAAACACTTTTGTGATCCATCGATTCTGAAAACCATTTCTGCACCATCACCGAGACCAGTAGCAATTCAATCGACCATCTGATGACACGAATCCGTAATATGCTATCTGCTTTGTGACCACCCACCACAGATCAACGGAACCCATCATCCAAATAGCAAGGAACAGCTAAGCTCGGACGATTCCACAACACCAGTCTCCACAAAAGGCAGAACCTTCATCCGCTCGTTGCTTGCTTCCAGCGGAAGATTCCCCTCAAACGTTTGCAAACTGCAAAATCCCCAGTGTTGCAGCTGCGAGAAACGCTGCAGACACCATCCGAGACTTCCTCCCCTCGCCGACCTCGCGCATTTCAGCCACGACGCCACCAGGAACTAGCTCGCCCTCCACTTCGCCCAGAGCACCAGATTGATCCCCTAGGACCATCCGAAACCCCCACACCAAAATCCACCACTTGACGATCAAACAAACACAACTGCATTACGCGATCTGTCCAAAACCACGATAAGGGGGGAGAACAAAACCCCCAAATCGGTCTGCGCGTCAAACACAGAAAAGAAAAGAAGCAAAGCAAGAAACTGCACCGAGAAGAAAGGTTTAATCCGACCTACGCTACAACCCGATCGATCAACAGAAACCCCATGCTTACTCTGCCATGGCGAGCGGCTGCGACGAGGGAGGGAGGCGGCCGGCTCCAGTGGGGAAGAGAGCAGCAACACCAGCATCCGAGGCCCGAGCCCCGAGGGAGGAGAGGTGTGGGGATGGGAACTTCTCGGCAAGTGAGGTGGGAGTGTGCTGTGGAGGCGGAGCAGTGGCTATAAATAGGCGCGGGCCAGCCAAGCCAGCTGCCCCGCTCGTCGCGGACCTCATGGTGGCGCGTGTGGAAAGGGTTCGGGGATTCTTGGCTTTACCCATCTCCACACGAAACCAAACCAGATGTCCCTGTGCGCTTGGCGGGAAACCCCGCTCAGGTGCGGGACGACGACCACCACCACCACGAACGCGGCCGCCTCGACATTAGGGTCCATGGACACTGCCACGCTCGCGGCTCACTCCATTCCCTACAAACTGTGTTGTCCCTGTAGGCTATAGCTGCATGCCACCGCCGGGGATTGTTGCTTCGGATATAGCGAGTAATGTAAAATATTTTTTTGGGTTTTGCGATTTATACACCGGAGGGGTGGTTCAAAAGTGGCATTTCCAGTTTCCACGCTACAATTAAAATCTCATAAACCCACGTGGCTGGCACTCGTGACTCTCCTACTAACGGTGCCAGGCAGCGTTGGCCACATGCGTGCGACCGCATGGAAGACGTGGTGGGCCGGGTGCAGACATGCTCCTTGCGCTGGAAGCAGCCCTAAGCCCCTGCCCTTGTTCTTGGTTGGCTCCGAACCTGCCTCGTGGGCCACCCTTGACTCCCTGAGGCTCGGGTGAGACCACTTCTTGGGAAGCCACCACGTCAACGAACAAGTTGGCCCTCCAGTCCTCCACCCTCCCTCTCTCTCTCTCTCGCCATTTTCTTCCTTCCCAAGCTAGACAAGCTGTCCCACACTTCCACCACCCCGAGGGCCCCAACAACGTGTACCTCCAAAAACGGAAACCGGCAAGCTCACTAGCTCAGGCGGTGTGGGTGTATCCGTGTGTGTTGCCCGGCGTGGGGGATCGCGCGTTGACTTGACTTGAGTCCTTTGTGTCGAAGGCACCTGAGGAACGGAGGAACTTGTGTTTGTGGAATCTGATTGTTTCGTTATCGAGTAGCTAGAAGTGATTTATTTAGGGGGTGTTTGATTTCGTGGACTAAAGTTTAGTCCGTGTCACATCGGATGTTTTGACATTAATTTAAAGGACTAAACGTGAACTAATTATAAAAAAATTGCAGAATCAGAGACTAAATCACGAGACAAATTTTTTAAGCCTAATTAATCCATGATTAGCAAATGTTTACTGTAGCATCACATTGTCAAATCATGGCGTAATTAGGCTCATTAGATTCGTCTCGCGAATAATCCACCGATTATGAAATGGGTTTTATAAATAGTCTACATTTAATATTCCAAAATAACATCCAAACATCCGATGTGACGGGACTAAAATTCGGGACTAAAGATCCAAACATGGCCTTATTGATGCAAAAGGAGCTAAAAATGATTATGTTTCCACTTGCCTCGATGCGAGCAATCAGTGCTAGTAATGCCTTTAATGTATAATTAGAATATATTAAATTATTATAATATATTTTAAATAATATTAATGTGTATGACATGAATTAAGAGTAATAATAAAATAATTGCATACTAATATGGTGATAAATTATGACTGAACTAAACAAAACCGTAGTACACAAACGTATTCGTACGTGCGTGGACATTGAACTTCCCCTATAAAATAATTGCATAAGATAGATTATTCACGAGACGAATCTAATTAATCTAATTATGTTATGATCTGATAATATAATGTTACAGTAAACATTTGTTAATCATGGATTAATTAGGCTTAATAAATTCATCTCGTAAATTATTCTTCGGTTCTATAATTATTTTTATAATTAGTTCATATTTAGTCTTTCAAATTAATATCTAAAATCCGATCTGACATAAGCTATAATTTAGTCATGAATCCAAACACCCACTTAGAACTAGACAACATGTGTTTGCATCGAGAGTGATGGATGGATATTTTGAGACCGGATGGAATAATCCTACTTTTAAAAAGTTGTAGGATGTAAGATAGGTGGGATGAATGATTTTTAGAGAAAATTATTCTTTTTAGATTCGGAATAAGTTGTGCCACTTTTTTATAGAATATTTGATGATTTGCCACTCTTAAAAATGAGCTTCAATTATTTGTCAGTTTATCCCACTATCATAGATGGTCCCACGGTGACAATCCCTTTTTCTATGACCTCTTCGTCGGGCGCGAGCGTGGAGGTCGCAGCGATGGCGCCACCGCCGCCGCTGGCGGCTATGGGGAGGGGAGAGGACTGGGAGGCCGCGGTACAGGATGGAGGAGCTTGTCCCTGGAGGCCGCGTGGGGCGCGAGTCCATGTCGTTACTGGGTTACCTACTGCGGCTGCGATGAGTGGAGCGATCGATCAATCGAGGCATCCGGGCGGGCGGGGCTCCGTACGGAGGGAGCTCCGGGCGGCGGGGCTCCGTCCCGCCTCCGCTGGTGGTCTCTCACGCACCGCCGGAGGTCTCACGCCGCCGCCGGTCGCGTCCCGCCTCCGCTGGCCGCCGTCGCCTGCGGTCGACACCCACCTCCGCCCTCGTGAGCGTCAAAGCGGAGCGTCATCTCGCGCAGGTGGCGTGGACCTGCGCGGCGTGGTGCCGGTCGCAGCGCCATATAGGCCGCCGCTCCCCCGCCAGGCGTCGGTAGTCTCCGCTCGTGGCTCCGGGCGGAGGGGGCTCCTGGCGGCGGGGGTCCGGGCGGCGGGTTTCCGCCCGCAGATCGCATCCGCCCCCTCCTTCCCCCACGCCTACGTTGCCTCTCCCCCACCGCTGCCTATTCCGGGCCGCCTCACTGTCGCCCTCCTGCACGCCGACGTCCTCTTCCCTGCCGTTCCTCCTCCAACGTCTGGGCCGACCTCGCCACCGAGCCCAACCTCCCCTTCCCCCTCCGACCATCACATGTCCTGCTTCCGCTCCTCCTCTTCCCCGTGGGCACACTCTCCCTCCCCCGCCTCCCTCCCCTACCCCTCCTCGCCGCCGCCTTCGCCGCGGGATTCGCCCACCAGGCATCTCGCCCATGTCCCCACCCACTATCACCCCCTCGGCGCCCTCCTTGCCGATCTCGATGCCCAGCTTCGCGCCCTCGGGGCATCCTCCGCTGCCGACCCAGCCCTTCTCCTCCATGCCACTGATCGCCTGCGTGATATGATGCAGACGACCAATCATAAATTTCTTGTCAGTTACTGTTTCTCTACTACATTGTTGTTTCACTTGTTTGGTCTTAAATGATTTTTAGGAATTATTTGCAATGTTTCCAATACAATTTTTGATTTGTCATGCATAATTAACATGCTGATAAGTGTTTGCTGAAGTTCAGGCAAGCAAAGGATGCACTCAAGTTCTTAAATAAGCGCCTTGGAAATAAGAACTCAAAAGTTCAAATTCTGACACTATATGCAAATATTTCAAGACTCCTTGTGTATTGTGACTCAGTATGTTATCTTCTGGATTATTATTTTAACAATGAGAGTTTTAGGTGGATTCATTGCTAAATTTCAGAATTCACTTGTTTTTACTATCCATGTAAATTTTAGAAGTCATTTTTTATTGTGCTTCTTCCAGAGTTTGAAAGCAACAATCATATGTGCATGGTTTCTGTGTGGACATTCTTGTCTTGTTTGCTGTGCTGATTTGTTGTGCACAGGTGTCTTCTTTTTCAGGCGCTAGAAACTCTGAGCAAAAATTGTGGGGATGCTGTTTACCAGCAAATCATTGAGCAAGGCATATTAAGTGAAATGGTCAAGATAGTAAAGAAAAAGGTGAGGACAATACACTCATTCAGTGCTTACCTACTGCTTTCCTACATTCTTGTGCGTCTGAAATTGATCGTCAATTTATGGTAGCATCCAGATTTAAATGCCCGGGAGAAAATATTGAGTTTAATTGACACATGGCAAGTGTCTTTTGGAGGTCCATCCGGCAGATATCCCCAGTATTATGCTGCTTACCAAGAACTCAGGGTATCGTTGTCGTCTGTTCCTTTCATTTTTTCTTCTGTTATTTATCCTGTGTAATCACGGAATTCAACTGTCTACTTGAACTGTTTCTCTTAACCTCATTATGTCCTGCACTTTGTTTTGATTCAAAATTATATGTGCAATAAATTTGTCAATTGCTTCCATCCAAACCATGAACAAGATATCTTCCTGCCCTATGTGCAGAATGCTGGTGTTGATTTTCCATCTCGTGAGGAAAACACGGTTCCACTGTTTACACCTATTCAAACTCAGCCATTAAGGCACCCACAACTATATCCCCTGCCAGGTCAAACCTATGAAGATGCAACCATACAAGCTTCTCTTCAATCTAGATTGTCCCAGTAGATTGTGCATTGCAGTATGCTGACAACTGTAGGAAGGAACCACAGTTATTACTTATTATTACTCTGGTATTTGCCGAAACCATTTTATTTACTTGTTTGTTGGTAATGAGGTTCACATTTCAGTAATAAAACACCAAACCATCCGTTAGCATCCCAACAATCATCTTTAGCTGAAGCAAAGAAGAGAGAAGAAAACCTAAAAAAGAATATAGGCATTCAGAAGGAGTGTGTTGCCAATGTAAGTTTTAGTTCCAATTAATAGTTCAGATGTCAAATGTGTTCTTCACAGAATGTATATGTATTCTTTACTATGAAAAACAGGTTTTATTGAGTTTTTGTAGCAAATTATAGTTCCTATTGTCTTGCTTTATTTCTTTCAATATATGACTGCATAAAGCTCTTTAAAATTTATTATTTGTCCAATTCATATATAATGATAATCTGGTACTTATTCCATGTTTTTATTGTAGCTTGAAAAAGCAGTGCATGATATGCATGTGGAAACAGCCGAAATAAAGGTTTCATATGAAATCTGATAAGGCAAGCATATTTATAAGCTCTTCATATGAGAAACATCGTTGTGGAAGGAGACATGAGCCATATAGAAAGGGACTGCCAGAACAGACCTAAGAATCCCAGGTATTTCCCGTGAGATTTCTTTGTTATAAGCAGATCATATTTGAATACAAGGCCTCGATTGTAACAGGCGTGGAAGAAGCTATTCAAGATCCCTGACCCCTCACCGTGGAAGGAGCCATGGAAGGAGCTACAACAGGAGCCATAGCATGAGCCACAGGTATGGTGAAGCATATATTTTCTTGATTATAACAGTGCAATATTCTGTTAACAATGTTGTTATCAAGGGACCTGGCAAGCTTAAATTGTTTTTTGGTATGCCTGTGTTACCTTATACTGTATTGCATTTTTATATCAATGGAACGGTGTCAACTGGGCTTGGCGGGAAGAATGGATAGGCGGCAAAAGTAGTTCGAATGGTGGCGTATTCTGTGTTGACGCCTTGTAATTGGGAAGGCAGGTGTGTGCTGTCAATGTGCGTGTGTGTGCTGTCAATGTGGGTGGCGTATTCGCTGGCACTGTATATAGTGTCGGGCGATGAACAGTATGGGTAAGAAATCGAAAACAGAAAACAGAATTCTCTCGTCCTCGTTTATTCCTCTGCCTTAGCTCTGATCGCCGGTTACTCTCGCCGGTGGAAATCCTAACTCCAGCGAGTTTCGTAACAGTTGGTATCAGAGCAAGGTTAGCATCCCTTGCTCGGTGGACCTCTGAAATTTTTGCCGGTAATTTCCATCGAGTGGTTGGCAGTCAACTGTTCGCTTGGTTGCTATAATTCCTCTTGAAGGTTCGGTGAATATCAGAGGCAGGAGTCGATCTGGCGCGACAAACTATCCAGACTCGACACATTCTCTCTTCGGTGGAAGAGATGGAGGAGAAGGTACTTGAAGCTGTGGCGGCGTTGGCGGCAAAATTGGATCACATGGATGGGAAACTGGAGGTTCATCAGGAGAGATTGGATCAGATGCAGTCCAAAGTGGACATGTCTATGGTGCTGATGGGACAATTCCAGTAGGATTTGGACACGGGCCTGAGAAGAAGCAACCAGCCGCATAGTTCCAGTGAAACTGTTGGGGTGATGCCCAGAGAGCATGCCGGTCCGGGGGAGGGTGGAGATAGAGATCACCCACAGAGAAGAACAAGTATGTCGAGAATGGATTTTCCAAAATTTGATGGGTCGGGTGCTCGGGTTTGGATTGACAATTGCATGACCTATTTTGAAATGTACCAAATTCCGGAGGGATTCAAGGTGTCTGCAGCCTCCCTCAATTTGGTTGGGAAGGCAGCTAGTTGGTATAAGGCTTGGAAACAGCTGGTTGGAAGACATGATTGGAACTCTTTTAAAACTGCTGTGTCTGAAGAATTTGAGGCTAATATTCAGCATTTGAAGATGAATGAAATTTTAAGTTTAAGACAAACTGGTTCTGTGCATGAGTACAAGAGCAACTTTGATGACTTGATCTATCAGATTAAGTTGTATGACCCTCATGCAGCAGGTCAGGTTTGGCTGGTGGGCCAATTTGTGTATGGACTCAAGGATGAAATAAGAGTACATGTGCAGTCACATGTTCCCCAAACTGTGACACATGCTTACCATTTGGCTTTAGCCAAGGAAAGTTTGCTGGATACACCTGATCAGAGGAGGAAATGGGGCAAGCAAGGATTTGTGAAAAATGGGGAGAAGCAAAAGTTTGTGCCTAATGAGATATGGAAGGCCCAACAATTGAAGGAATTCAGAAGAACCAATGGGTTGTATTTCAAATGTGGAGATAAATACTCTCCAACACATGTGTGTGTGGTTAAAGGATCGGCTCAGCTGCATGCAACTGAAGTATTGGACACTCCTGAATTTTTAACAGAGGAAATGTTGGATGTGGTGGCAGCCACAGAGGTTGATCATTTTTTGTTTGTCAATGTCATGGCTGGGCTTCATGATTCTAACACCATCAAGTTCAAGCCTTGATTCAGAATCAGACTGTTCTTATTTTGGTGGATTCTGGAAGTTCCCATAGCTTTGTGAATTTGGATTTGGTACAGAAGTTGAAATTGCCAATTGAAACCATGGCTCCAGTTCAAGTAAAGGTGGCTGATGGTTCCATGTTATTGTGCACACAGAAAATTCAGAAATTGGCATGGTGGATTCAGGGTCTAACTTTTGAACATGAGGTGAAAGTGTTACCCCTAGGGGGTTATGACATGATTTTGGGAATGGATTGGTTAACTTGTTACAGTCCTATGCAGTGTGATTGGAAGGCCAAACAACTTTCTTTTTTGTACAAAGGAATGCAGAGGACTCTGATGGGTGGGTCTATGGATCATACTATGGCAGTACAGCAGATCTCTCCTCAACAACTCCTTAAATGTCAAAAGGGTAATGATATCTGGGTTGTGGCCATTGTACATTCCATGAGTACAGAAGGAGCACAGTCTGTGCCAGATGAGATCCACTCGGTGTTGAGTCAGTTTGGGCCTGTTTTTCAGGATTGTTCACAATTACCTCCACACAGAGAGCTAGACCATGCTATTCCATTGTTGCCTGGAGCTATTCCTATGAATTCCAGGCCATACAGGTATTCTCCTGCTCAAAAGGATGAGATTGAACAACAAATTGCTGAAATGTTGGCTCAAGGGCTCATAGCTCATAGTTATAGTCCTTTTGCCTCACCAGTGCTATTGGTTAAAAAAAGGATGGGTCTTGGAGATTATGTGTGGATTACAGGAAGTTAAATTCTATCATTGTGAAAAATAAGTTTCCATTACCTGTGATTGATGAGTTATTGGATGAGCTGGGAGGTTCCAAATATTTTTCCAAATTGGATTTGAAAAGTGGGTACCATCAAATCAGGATGAAGGAAGAAGATGAGTTGAAAACTGCTTTTAAGACACATCATGGGCACTTTCATTTTAAAGTCATGCCATTTGGATTGACTAATGCCCTAGCTACATTTCAGTGCCTAATGAATTCTATATTTGCAGCACATTTGAGGAAGTTTGTTCTAGTTTTCATGGATGATATATTGGTATATATCAAGTCCTTGCAACAACATGTCCAACATTTGACTATTGTTCTTCAAATCTTGCTACAACATCAATTGGTGGCCAAGAGAAGTAAGTGTTCCTTTGCTGTTACTGAGCTTGAATATTTGGGCCATATTATTTCAGACAAAGGGGTGGCTGCAGACCCAGATAAGACAACTGCTATGAAAAATTGGCCTGTTCCTCAATCCATTTCTGAGTTAAGAGGGTTTTTGGGTCTTACTGGATATTACAGAAAATTTGTAAGGAATTATGGAGTGATTACTAAGCCTCTCACTGTGTTATTACAGAAATCCAAAACATTTCAGTGGAGTCAAGCAGCTCAGTTGGCTTTTGATGCAGTGAAACATGCCATGTGTTCCACTCCAGTTTTAGCCCTTCCTTGTTTTGATAAACCTTTTGCCTTGGAAACTGATGCTTGTGACACTGGTGTAGGTGCTGTTTTGTCTCAAACAGGTCATCCTATTGCATTCTACAGTAAGGCTTTGGGGATTCAAAATCAGCATTTGTCTATATATGAAAAGGAGTTCTTGGTTATTATGATGGCAATTGATAAATGGAGGTCCTATTTGTTGAGGGGTCCTTTCACTATATATACTGATCATAAGTCTTTATGTCAGTTGGAGACTCAACCGTTATCATCCGATCTTCAGAGAAAGGCCATGACGAAACTGATTGGTTTGCAGTATAAATTTCAGTACAAACGGGGTGTGGATAATGTGGCTGCAGATGCTTTATCCAGGGTGGGTCATTTGTTTGCACTTCAAACTGTTTCCATTGTACAACCAGTCTGGCTTCAAGAAGTGTTGAACTCATATGCTTCTGATGCTGAAGCCCAAGTTTTATTGCAAGAGTTGGATGTCTCTGGTACTAATGAAAAAGGTTTCATGTTATCAGATGGTGTTATTCGGTTCAAAGGGAAAATTTGGATTGGTGCTAACTCGGCTTTACAGACCAAGATTATTGCTGCCTTTCATGCCTCAGCAATTGGGGGTCATTCTGGAGTTCAGGTGACATATCAACGTGTTAGGAAAATTTTTCATTGGTCTGGTTTAAAGGGGGTTGTTCAGGAGTTTGTTAATTAGTGTTTGGTTTGTCAACAAGTGAAACATGAGTTGGTTAAAACTCCGGGATTATTGCAATCCTTGTCCATTCCACAAGGAGTATGGCAGGATTTGTCACTGGATTTTATTGAAGGCCTACCCACTTCTGAAGGGTATAATACGATTTTAGTTGTGGTGGATAGGTTTTCAAAGTTTGCTCACTTTCTGGCTTTGAAACATCCGTTTACTGCTCCACATGTGGCTAAGCTGTTTCTGGACTGAATTGTCTCCTTGTATGGCATTCCTACTTCACTGGTGTCGGATAGAGATAGAGTGTTTACTAGCACATTTTGGCAGCTGTTGTTTAAACAATTGTCGGTCTCATTGAACATCTCTACGGCATATCATCCGCAAACGGATGGGCAGACGGAAAGGGTCAATTAGTGTCTAGAGATGTATCTCAGAAGTGCTACACATGCATCTCCAAGAACTTGGTTTTAGTGGTTGTCATTGGCTTAGTATTGGTATAATACGTGTTACCATACATCCTTGCATTGTTCTCCATACAAAGTGGTGTTTGGTGTTGAACCACATTATTCGTTTCTTCCGCCTCTTCCAACTCCTTCTGATCAAGCAGTTTCAGTGGAAGCAGATGTGGATAAATGGCTGGCTGACCGTCGAAGTTTTTCATTGATGCTGAGACACTAGTTGCATAAAGCTCAAAATAAGATGAAACAGACTGCGGACAGTCACAGGTCATATCGTTCGTTTGAAGTGGGTGAGAGTTTTTCTCAAGTTACAGCCACATGCGCAATCGTCGGTGGTTAATCGTCCCTGTCCTAAGTTGGCTTGTAAGTACTTTGGCCCATATGAGATTGTGGCAAAGATTGGTTCTTCTGCTTATAAATTGACGTTACCAGAGGGGTCGGCGGTTCACCCGGTGTTCCATGTTTCGCAATTGAAGCAATTTGTTCCATCTCATACACCAGTTTTTTCTCAGTTGCCGGCCAAAGTGAATCTGGATGTAGTGGATCTGGTGCCCACTGTTGTCCTGGACATGCGCTTGGTAAAGAAAGGTAACAATGCCTTAGTTCAATTGTTGGTGAAATGGGGTTCTTTGCCGGAGGATTGTGCAACATGGGAGGACTACAATGTGCTACGAGCTCGTTTTCCTGATGCGGTGATTTGGGAGACAACGTCGTTTCAAGGGGGCAGCAATGTCACACCTGATGGTGTGTCATCAGACAATGCAGCAGAAGCGTAAGCAGAGGGAAGACTGGGCTTGGTGGGAAGAATGGATAGGCGGCAAAAGTAGTTTGAATGGTGGCGTATTCTGTGTTGACGCCTTGTAATTGGGAAGGCAGGTGTGTGCTGTCAATGTGCGTGTGTGTGCTGTCAATGTGGGTGGCGTATTCGCTGGCACTGTATATAGTGTCGGGCGATGAACAGTATGGGTAAGAAATCGAAAACAGAAAACAGAATTCTCTCGTCCTCGTTTATTCCTCTGCCTTAGCTCCGATCGCCGGTTACTCTCGCCGGTGGAAATCCTAACTCCGGTGAGTTTCGTAACAAACGGTTTCCTAGCTAAATGCCATATTTTATAGTTGTAAATTAAATGGTTGGAGACCAATTGACGTGAATACAAATTTTGCCTATTTCTTTATTTTCCCTGTTGATAGAGGGGAAAGATCAAGAGATTGAGCTGGGGTGTTCAACTTTATTGGCGCTGGAGGAGTGGCCTTTGACTATGTATTACACCCACGGGTGTGCTTTTAATAGAAATTTAACAAGGTCAAAGATTTGTTCAAAGATTGAGCGTGTGTAAGGGGTGCACTTGTGCTTGTGTGTGTGTCTATCGTCAATGTAATTGCAAAAAATATATTCACCCAGAATTTCTATCTATTAGTGGAGTGTTTATTATTTTTAAGGAGGTGGAGGATGACTTTCAGAATGGTTGTGCCATTAGTAGGAAGTAAATGGCATCAGCCTGAACTCACAATTTCATTATATTCCTGATAGCTAGGGTGATTCTGTTCATTTTTCATCTATAGTATTATATTGCCAATTGGTTTACATGTAACTGTCTTGCAGGATTCACTTCCCACATTTCCAGATGAACAAGCATTTGAGTGTATCGAGAGGGAGCTTGGGTTTCCTCTTGATTCAATCTACTCATCAATATCACCTTCCCCAATTGCTGCCGTAAGTTTAGGTCAAGTTTATAATTCACGATTAAAATACTCTGGGAAGCTGTTAAGGTGCAAAGGTCTGGTATTGAGTATATTACTGGGCTTGATTTTTATCTACTGAGGGGTCTTGGCTTTCTAATAAATAAATATGTGGACTTTATATCTAGTGATGTTGTTGCTCTCATGGATGAATTTGCTCGAAGAGTTTACCAAGAGCTTAATTATGTTCAGGTACAATTTTGTTGTTCTTGTGAACCTTTTTGCACACGATCTGGTGGCCATATCTGCAGTATATACATCACTACTTTTCCTATTGGTAGATGTTTGTTTGCTTTATTCAGGTTCCACTATCTGTTAACAGGGTTGCCACTTTTGGTATGAGATTTCTCTAGGTACTGAATTCTGAAATTTTGGATGAAACCATTCAATCATTTTAAATTCAAACAAGATAATTCAGATCAATATTGAGAACCCTTCCTGTGAATGCTTCACAGTAGACTTTAGTGCATAACAACTGTGTTATTGATGATTTAAGGGTAGTGGAAACTTTGAATGCAGGAAGGCCAAAATGCAAGGAGGTTTAAGAAGTTATATGTTGACAAGCAAGATGTGTTGGTGCCTGACATATTTTGGGATTACACAAGTTCAAAGGTTCTGACGATGGAGTGGATTGAAGGTACAACATTAAACCATCAAGCTGCTATTGAAAAACAAGGTTTGAAGGTTCTGGATTTGGTCAACATTGGTATTCAGTGTAGCTTAAGACAACTTTTGGAGTATGGTTACTTTCATGCTGACCCTCATCCCTGTAATATATTGGCAACACCTGAAGGGAAGCTTGCTTTTCTTGATTTTGGGATGATGAGTGAAACCCCATAGGTTGCAAGAGTAGCCATCATAGGCCATGTT
>JAAALK010000085.1:24880959-24981335 GCA_019279435.1 Zizania palustris | reverse complement strand
GACGTCGTAGTCTTCTGATACGAAAAGAAATAAACACAACATTCAATAAACAATCCAAAACCACCAATACAACATACATGTTTTGGTTGTGTTATTTATATGTAATAAAGCCTTAAATTCTATGAAATTTCTACCTAAATATGTAAGATTAGTTTTTAAAGAGGTTTCTGAATTTTATAAATTGATATAAGTATTTTCCCTAAGGGGTTTTTATTTTTCCTCTTTAGAGGTGAAATAAAAAGTTATAAAGCAGCCCTATTGTTTTTATTGCATTTAAAATAGTGAAATGAAGTTATTGTGCCCTCTGAAATTAATATATAAATTTTTAAGGGTTTTTTCTGAATTATTTAAATGAAATGTGAATTTAATCCTAAAGGGGTTTTTACTCTATTATTTATTAAGAATAAAATGTGCAAAATAAACATATTGTTTTTATTCCATAAAGTGTAGAGAATAAAGAGACAAATTTTCCAGAATTAAAATGGTCAAATTTGGAGTTAAATTGAGCAAGTTATGAATTTTAAAGTTTAAACAATTTTATGAATTTTATTTAAACGGGAAAACAGTCTCTGGTCCACGGTGAACTGGGTTCACCGTGAACCGTTGACTGTGCGCGTGAGTCGGGCACGTGGCTGTGGTTGGATCTAGATCCAACGACCAGAGTGTGCATGGGAGTTTTAAGTGACAATCGACGGCTCACAATGCCCAGTACCGATTCGGTGCGATCCAAGGGCTCCAATTAATCCCGCGGGGTTTTAATCTGTGCCACTCATGCGTGATCGAGCGGCCGAGATCAAAACTGGCACAGCAAGCGCAGAAGGGGTTAGTTACCCCTTCTTCTCCAGCGACAGTGGCGCTCAGGCGCGGTGGCGACGGCGCTGATGAGGGTTCCGGGCCCTAGTCCTATCTCGATATGGAAAGAGGGGAGGGAGGGGAGTACGAAGGTACCAGCGAAGGTGGTGCACGTCGATCGGCGGTGATCGACAACGAGAAGGGGGCGGGGGAGTCTTTTGGGGTCGACGGCGGCGTGCGGTTCCGACGGCGGCGTGCGGTTCCGACGGCGATATGGCCCAACGAAGGCGGGGCTGGGGTAGCAGGCATGATGATGGTCCCGACGATGCTGTTGGCGAGGACGGAGGAGTCCTAAGGCGATGGGGAGGGGTGGCCGGAGCGTGAATAGAGGAGGTGGTGGTTTCCGGGGTCGCAGCCTGTCGGGGGTGTGAAGCTAGGGATGAAAATGGGTGGCCGGGTTGTGGTGAGGCCGAGGGCTCTTTATAGGGTTATCGGCAGTGGTTAAGGAAGGCTAAATGAGGGAACCCAAGAGGAGGTTTCCAAAACGGCGCCAACGAGGTTCCAAATGCACGGATCGGCTTCCAAAGGGATGAAAACACGTCGGATTTGGGTGGAAGGGGATCGCCGGCGGCTAGGGAAGGTGATCCCGCGTCCAAAACGGAAAATCCGGGCGGCCGGTGATGAATTAAGGGAGGGGATCGCTAGTTTTTTGGAAAGGGGGAAAGTTTCCTTCGGGGAAGAAGATGCTGACATGTGGGGGCCACATGTCAGTGGGCGTAGGTGAGGGCGAACGCACCGACAGGCGGGCCAGGCTTGGCAGCGACTGAGGCGCGTGCGAGAGTGGCTGACGGGTGGGGCCGGCTCGGCGTGGCGCGCGGGAGAGAGAGGGGGTGCGCGCCGACAGGCGGGCCCCTCATGGCGGTGGCTTAGGCCGTGGACTGGGCTGGGCCGAAGGAGATTTCAGGGAGGGCGCCCCAATAAGTTTTTAAATTCATTTTCGATTTAAATTAATTACAGAAATTCATAAATTCCTTTAGAGCTCGAAATATTGTGCCTAAATGTTTGTAAAAATTCTCAAAAATATTTCTTGGCCTCTAGTTTCCTTCATAATTTTATCAACTTAAAATTTGATGAATTTCCCTGTGTTTGGCTTTAATTGGGTTCTTTTAACCCTTTTCTCTAAATAAATAATTCATTTCCAATTCAAAAATTTATTTCCCTCATTTTTATTTTATTTTTACATTGGGTTGTTACAGCCATCCTCCCAGCCTTCGGTTGCGCCACAAGGGTCGATCAAGCAAGAAGTACCTCAACCTACATATGGAATTGCTAGGAATATGTTGTCTGACCTTGTGCTGCCAATGGGAGCACCCGATGGCATCCCTCAGCGATACCATCAGACTGCATACTACGGAGTGCCACCCTATCCCAATGAAGAACAAAGATACAACGTTGTTCGGCTGGACTAGTACCAGCAGCGTCCAATGACTGATTAGTACCCCGTGCTGAACCAACATGATGATGATTGGGTGAACCAAATCACTAAAGTTATTCGGGACCAGTTTGGGCTAAAACCTAAAGATGAGACATACGTGTATTGGCAACCGTACACGAAGTGGTTCGATCGGGTGCCGCTACCAAACCGATACAAGATCCTTGACTTCACTAAATTTTCGAGGCAGGACTCAGTCTCATCGATCGAGCACATCAGCTGTTTTCTCGCCTAGTGTGGCGAGGCATTGGCCGAGGAAGCACTCAAGGTCAAGTTCTTCCCGTTGTCACTGTCAGAATCAGACTTCGTGTGGTTCTCATCATTACTAGTGAACTCTGTCAGAGGATGGGCGGATCTGAAAAAGAAATTTCATAAGTATTAATTTGCAGCATACATGAGATGAAGCTTACCGACTTGACGACAGTAAAATAGAGGATGGACGAGTCGGTGCAGGATTATGCGCGGAGGTTTCGTGACGTGAGAAGTAGGTGCTATAGCCTGAACCTCAGTGACACACAATTGGTTGAGTTAGCATTTTAGGGACTCCCGAATCCAATAAAGGAAAGGTTTTCATCACAAGTGTTCAAGATCCTCTCACACCTAGTGTAGCGGGTATCTACCCATGAGAGCTAATTCCAAGAAACAAAAAGGGACATATACCATAAGAAGGTGGCGTACACTCAAGCATTCCTTTCGAACTCTGATGTGGACAACAGATCTGATGCAGAGGTCAGCTTGACCAAATGGACTAGAAACAAGAAACAGATCACGTGTCCTTAGGTAAAGGCATCTGATAAAGAAGAAAAATATGATTTCAACATCAGTAAGGCTGATAGAATATTCGACCTATTGCTCAAAGAAAGGCATATCTAGTTGCCACCTAATCACGTGATACCGCCTGTCGATGAGTTGAAGAAGAGGAAATACTGTAAGTGGCATAACTCCTCGTCACACCACACTAACGAATGCAATGTGTTTAGACAATAGATACAATCGGTCGTGGAGCAAGGCCGAATCAAGTTCGATGATGGGAAGAAGCCGATGAATATAGATGACCACCCTTTCCTGGTCCATATGGTACATGGGCACTACGCTGACGATTGACACACAAAGAAGAGCAGGCGAGCCAGAAGTAGTGTCACTTCCTCAGGCCTGATCGGAAAATATGAAATAAAATCAAGAGAAAGGGTGGACAGCGAGAGCGATCATGATTACTCACGATTCAACCCCCATTGGAATTATGAGTTCTTTAGATTCTGCTGGAATGAAGGGTTGCGTTTGATGTCGATGGACGACTTCCCTAAGTGTGGTAGCAAGGGTAGGTGGAAAGGCGACCATGATCCGTGCATCGACAGAACAAGACCGCGTAATCAGGAGAGGTTGGTCATTTATCGGAGGTTGTTATCGCCAAAGGCATCGATACTCGAAAGGCTCGGCCCCATCAACGCCGAGGAAAACAGTCGATCGACTGATGACAGCGCCACGTCAGGAAATCCACAGTGGTGCCCCAGTGGAATCTTCACAAAGAATCAGAAAAGGAGAGTACAATGGTTGCGACAGAAAGAACTAAAGGTGCAGAATCATAGGAATGAGACTGATCGGCCCCGAAGGATCAAAAGTGAATGGCGAGTGAAAGATAAGGCCAATCATGAGATTAAGAAAGATGCAGATATAAGCATGGTTTTCTTCCTCCCTACGGAGTATCGGTCTACTCCTAAAGATGACGCCGAGCAAGCTGATACAATGGCCCAACTAGCGTTGACCCCGTAGTCGGCAGTATTTGACAAGCCAGAAGATCACGGGCATTGGCACCTAAGACCTCTTTACATCAAGGGTCTGGTGAATGGGAAGCCGATGTCCAAGATGATGATAGATGGAGGGGTAGTCGTGAACTTTATGTTGTATGTCACCTTCCGAAAGCTGGGGAAAGGGCCGGAGGATCTTATCAAAACCAATATGGTATTAACGGACTTTGGCGGCAATTCATCAGAAATAATGGGGGTGCTAAATGTAGAGTTGACGGTTGGGAGCAAGAATGTGCTGACTACCTTCTTCATCATAGAAGGAAAACGATCCTACAGTCTATTGTTGGGGCACGATTGGATTCATGTGAATTTCTGTGTCCCGTCAACAATGCATCAGAGCCTCATACAGTAGGTTAGTGATCAAGTGGAAATCATTCCCGCCGATAAAACCGTTAACGTAACAATAGTCGAATTATCGGTACGGGAGATGGAAGAAGTTTTCTGTCTATCCGGAAGAGCTTGGGACTATGATTTTCTAGAAGTATCGAATGATGGAGTCAAACCAATCAACAATGAATAGCCCAAGCTTACCCTTTACAGGCAACACCAATGAAGCAGAAGGTAAACTCGGTCAAGGCTTCACCACAACTGATGAGCTACAAGAAGTAGACATCGGATCCGATGACTGACCAAGGCCAACCTTTGTAAGTGCTCAACTTCCCAATGAAATATTTAATGAATTAATTTCAATGTTACGGGAATATCGGGATTGCTTTGCATGGGAGTATCATGAAATGCCAAGTTTAAGCCGATCGATTGTAGAACATCGACTCCCAATAAAGCAGGGGTACCAACCATTCAAACGGTCAGCTCGGCAGTTCAAGGCAGAAATATACCTAGATATCAAGGCCGAGGTAACAAGGTTGTGTGATGTAGGATTCATAAGACCATGTCGATACGTAGAGTGGGTATCGAACATTGTACCAGTATGAAAGAAGAATGGGAAGCTTAGGATATGTGTCGACTTTAGAGATTTGAACAAGGCAACCCCAAAAGATGAATACTGTAACACCCCAAATTTTCAACTAAATAAAAATATCATTTAATATATTTTCCTGGAATTAATTAAACAAGAAATACCTTTAATGCCCTTCCTAGCCTATTTGAACTAGAACCTAGGTGAAATGACCAAACCAGAGGCTAGAAAATTTTGTATATGATCCCAAGGCCAAGATATATTTTTGAGAATTTTTACAAATTTTTATCACCCTTGAAAGTGGCCCAAATATTTTAACCTAATTTCTATAATTATTTTTATTCGGAAAAGAATTGAAACAGTAACGGCCCCCCTCCTATTCTCTCTTCTCCGGCCGGCCCAGCCCGCCCCCCTCCTGCGCCACGGACTGACAACCGGACCCCACCCATCAGTGACCCCCTCTCTCTTCGCGCGCGCCCGACAACCCGACCCCACCTGTCGGCGCCAACCGAACCCCTCGCGCCCGACCGCCCGACCCCACCCGTCAGTCGCCACACCAGTACGCTCGCGCCTACTGACCACCTTGGCCCACCTGTCGGACCCATCGTCTCCGCGAGATCCGCCCCCAAATCCCCCCTGTAGGACAGAATGTAGCGACCAGAGGGGGGTGAATGGGCGCCTTAAAAAATTCTTTCGAATCAATGGCCTGCTCACAACACCCAACGCACCTCAAAAGACTAAGCAGCAAAACGTAAACAGATCACCAAAGCCTAAAAGTATCTAGCCTAGAAACTACCGGTATCCTAGACAAAGAAACACCAATACAGTGCTAATAGGCAGATAAACAAAGCAGTTAAAACATGGGCAGATCAAAGTACTCAGAGCTAAACCATCACAGCAAAAACTCAGTGTGAACGTTCAAAAGAGATGAGAAGTTACGGTTCACAGTTGTCTCCAGTAAGGTACTTGACGAAGCCTGCTTCGCCGTGTCGAAGCCTGCTTCGGAGTATGTGTGAAGCGTGAAGATGTTGAAGGTCGAAGCCCGTGGGGGTGTGCCAAAGTTTGCTTCGAAATAGATGTGTGAAGGTTGTTGAAATGTGTAGCAAAAAGAATGCGAAGCCTACTTTGGAACGAATTAGCTTCGCAGGTACCAGCACACAAATCGAAGCTAGTTTGGCGAAGTGTGAGGCTATCGAAGCCTGCTTCGAAGAGCACACTGAGGCTACAAAGCTTAACACAGGATAACAACTTCGAAGCTTAACAGAGAAAAAATCGAAGCCTTATAGATCGAAGTATAACTACCAGAGTGGTAACCTTCGAAACACATACCAACTTCGAATCAGAGCCCTCTGAAGCTCTTCACACAAGAGGCCGAAGCCTAGACACAGACTTCGAATCATAGCCTCCGAAAGCACAAACTGAGACCCTCAACAACAGAAATGAAAACAGCAGAAACCTCTCAGTAACACACTCCGAGCGAAGCCAACCAGACAGACACGCTTCAAAGCTAACTTCGAAACCTGTCGAAGTATGCTTCGTAAAACTGCTGAAGTATGTCAGACTAAAACCTTCGAATCAGACCATACTTCGAAACAGAGTTCACACTTTAAGTTCCGAGTTACTGAAAACAGCAGAGCCCATAGAGAAGTCAGATCGAAGCCTGCTTCACAAAACTGAAGTACTCCGAACAAAGTATGGGGCTCCGCCAGAAACATCAAGAGACATGTCAGACACTATCTCCTCGATCAAAAAGCTATGTCAGGGAAAAGCAAGGGCTAGAAAACTAGCATACTGTAGCTACAGGAGATAGGTACTACTTGCTGCTACAGGAGCATGCAAGAAGAACCAGATTTCTTAGAACGCAGCACAGAAACAGTCCAAGAAAAAACATACGCACAGAGTCAACAACCAGCCGCACACAAACTGATGCAGTAAAAACACAGAACTCACAGCACACCGAATGACAGAAATAGAGAGAATAAAATCTCACACATTCGTGAAGAACAGATGAACTGCAAGTGGCGGCGCGCATGAACAGGAGCAGGAAAACACCAAAAAGTGACCCAATCTTTTGATTAGAAAAGTAATTTCAGAAAGGGTAACCTAACCCTAGGGATTAGGGCCCTATTTATAGGCAGCCCAATCAGCCTAGAATATTCCACCAGACCCTTAGGGTTTTTTACAGACGCTGAAATAAAAGGAAAAGACCCAGCTGCCCTTAGGATATTTTTACAGACTCGACTGACTGACTGTGGGCCTAAGGACAAAATAGAAAACTCCTATTTACAGATGACTTATCTGGAAGCAGAGATTTTGTAGCGACTACGGCTTCACTTCTGGACGGTCCGTTCCAAGATCAGCGATCATTAGTTTTGCGTCGAAACTGACAAAGCGTCCATCGGCTTTGCACCAGTTACCCGGATTGGGCCGGCCCGATTCCGCAGCTCCCTCAGCCCGGCAATCGCTCGCTGCCCGTGTACCTCAGTCAATCCTGGTAAACATCCCAGTGGATCCTCTACTGCTCCTAGCCCGTGTACCCGGATTGGGCCAGCCCGACTTCGCGGCCCCTCTGCCCGATAGTCGTTCGCTGCCCATGTACCTGAGTCACACGCGGCCCAGACGCAACAGGTCTTCTCCTCTCTTTAGTCCTCTTTGACTACCGTTGACAATGACTCATCACATCTGGAGCCATAAGGCCCACGCTCTTCAGCATGGCTCCTCACCCCCCCCCCCCCCTCGCCGGCCGACGCCTTAATGCGCCTCGGATCCATTGCTCCCGACCCCCTCTCCCCAAATTGAGCCTGCCATTAAAACGCCCGATCCTCAGCGATCGTTTCCCCTATTCAAATCCGGCCGATTCGCGTCCAGGTTCGATGAATCCCTTGCCACCGAGCTCGCCGGCGTTGAAGAGAGGTTTTACTCTCGGTCTCTCCGATTACGCCTCCTCTGCCCCCGCCAGTACCCCTATTTAACCCCCTGGCCTCCACCGCGTTCGACCCACATGCTCTCACAGTCCAGAACCGAACAGAACGCCTGAGACACTCGTTTTAGCGCCACACTGTCGCCCTCGCTCCAGCCGCCGCTCGCCGTCGCTGGAGACCTCCTCCGCCCTAGGTGACCGCACCTCCATGACCGCCAGCAACTCACCGACCTCGGCCACCTCTCCGCTGACGATGAACCCCGCTGGACCTCCGTCGCCGATAAGGACCCGAACACCTTCGTCGCCCCCGCTCATCGCCGGCCACGCTCCGACGACCATTCTCCCCGCTAACGGTACCCTCGTGATCCCCGTGGTGTCCCCTTTTCGTTTTAGCCCTTAGGACCCCTCGCCGTCGCTCGCCGTGGCCCCTGGCCCGCTCGCCGTCGCCGGAGAAGACGACCAGCACGGGTCGAGTACCCGTGCCGTGTCGGATTCGATCTCGGCCGTGCGATCCAGATCCAACGGTGGCGATTAAATCATCTGTGCGGTTTAATCAAATCCGTTAGATCGCAGTGAAGCGGTATGTTATAATCTGAGCCGTTCATTTATATTACAAACCCAGGGCAAATCTAGGCCATCAATCGTGTACCGTTTCAACGATTTAATCTCAGCCGTCCACGTTAACTTAATGCCCCCGCCTCACCCCCGCGCGTTGGATCTGGATCCAATGATCCAACGATCCACACGCACAGTGAGCGGGTTCACGGTGGATCTGGTTCACCGTGGACCCGAGGCCGTTTTTGATTTAAATTAAATTCCAAAAACTGTTTTAAACTTATAAAATTCATATCTGGCACATTTTAACTTCAAAATTTAACATTTCAATTCCAGAAAATTTATAATTTTATTTTGTACGTGTTAATGCAATAAAAACAGTATGTTTACTTTGAATATTTCATGCTTATTTAATAAAGTATTCAAATGCACTTTAGGGTAAATTACAAATTGGCTCATTTCAATTTTAGAGAAATTTATCTTTTATTCTTTTCATGTGAGTATAATAAAACCACTAGGTTTACACTGAACCTCTTATTTTAAATTAATTAGAAAATTTAAAATACAATTGTTCACATTATTATCTCTTTTAGAAATGACAATATTTCATTAAAGTTCATTTTAAAATATTCATAAAATGAATTTCAGAAACTTAACAACTTTATTTTTCCTTGGTTCAAACCAATCAAAACTTATATACCTGTTGTGTGGTTTTTGGATTGTTTAATTGAATGTTATGTTTAATTTATTTATATCGAGAAGACTACGACGTCGCCGAGGAGCCGGAATACTTTCCCGAAGTTCCTCCCTCCCCTTTCGCTGAACAAGGCAAGTCACCAAACCAATCTTTTGAGCATATTGAACCCTTGTTTGACTAAACTATCGCTAAAACACATAGGATATACATGCATTAGTCAAATGAAACCCTTACAATATATTTATTAGGATCCCCCGACCTTGATGTGCAACCTAAGACATGCTATCTAGCCTAAACTCCTTGTCACCATATGATTAGTACTATTAGCTAGTGTCCAATGTATTGACACGATTGCTATAGGATTAAAAATGAGTCATAGCAACTTGGTTCTACTATATGATCCCCGTTATCCTTATCTTTGGAATTCTGTTGGTTATAGAGTTTTGGTTGTGAGTGTATGTATGGTGGGTTCCGGGTGCAAGCTAGAGCATTGGTCGGTAGCACCCGGGACACTATAAGGACCGGTCTGAGGGATCCGTTGCAATACACTTCCGTACTAACCACAAGTCTAATGGGTAAGTCCTAACTAAGGTATGGAGTGTTCCAAACCAAGGCCACCATTTGGAGATGGGTCAAGCTGCACCTGCGGGTGGCTTGTACCGACGTGGCACAAAAGGGGGTGCGACGTTAGCTGCGATGTGGCCCGGCGCGCCGGCGAAACCTAGAGCGGGTGGTTATCGCTTGGAGCATTTCATGCTAAGGTTTTGGCACGAGTTCCCATGGTATGGGTCATCTCGTTACACTTTGGTGTTTGGGATGAGTGCGTGCCTTGTGGGTACAGTAGTACATCTCTGATCAGAGTCTTAAATCTTTTCGAAAAGCCGAGCCCACGGTCAAGGGTGGGTTGCGTGACATCCCACAGTTAGTTTACTTATAATGAATGTGCATAATGATTTGACATGTAAGGACTGTTGTGTGAGGAGGTAAAACGTACTCCTCGAGTTAGATGGTATTATGATGTTCATGTTTATTATTACGCATGATTAAAACTGACTACATTAAATGCAACAGCTGAAAAATGTACTTTTCCGCACTTTTAGCCATTATCCTTCCTTTGTTATAACATTGCATTACTATTGCATTTGCGGTGGCTTGTTAAGTACTTTTGTACTCATACCCGTTGAACACACAATTCAGAGGATGTCTACTATGAGGATGTTCTGGAGTAGCGACTCAGTCAAGAAGATCTTAAAGAGGGCGTTCGTCATGCTTTTTATTGTTTATTTTATTTTTACTCTTATGTAATAATGTGGTCTGCGTACCACGGATGATTTCTCATATGTACGTGTCGCATGATGAACCTCTTGTATTATTTTTTTCTTTGGAAATTCAATAATGTTCTGATTTCGGTAAATCGAGGCACCACAAGATGGTATCAGAGTCGACTTGACTGTAGGAAGCCGACTTAGCTGCAGAAAACTATTTCTCGAAAACCTAATTTATAACTTTGTTCCTCTCCTCACTTTCCTTCAACTGTTGTTTTTGTAGATGCCGGTCTACCAAGTGCACAGCTACTGCCGCCACTTCGAGGGCTTCGTCAGGGAGCTCCGTATGATGGTCACCTTCCTTGGGTTCCTCTTCGAGCCCGAGTTCCATGGGGTGTACATGGAAGAGTTCGCAGGACCCTGCGACGTCTCCCTCACCATCCACGGATCCGGCGAGCACCTACCGTTCTTCACGGCAGCACTTGGGGGCCCAACATTCGACGTCGCGTGCCAACGCGTCGCCCTCCAAGCCCTCATGGAGCTGAGGATGATCTATGATGATCGTCTTCAGAACTCGTCCTTCTGGCTCGTGCCGAAGCGCACTCCTGGTGCCCGCCATAGCATCTACATCGGAGTTTACTCCGATCATGATCTGGTTATGGCCCGGCAGACGTGCCTTCTTCAGGCCATGGACGATCTCCATACCGAGGCCGTGATGGACGCCGAGGAGCACCATGAGGCGGTCGAGTTCCTTCGTCAGGAGACGAAGAGCTTGATCCAACAAAATGGCGAGCTGCAGCGCAAGATTATGCAGCTACAGAAGGACATAGCGGAGATGGTCCCCCTCGTCCCGAGGAGGAAGAAGCCCATCCGCGAGCCCACCCCTCACCCCAAGAGGATCCCGCCACACCCCTCGACCACCGGACCGTCCAGCTCCAGCGCCCCTGCCCCGCGCCCCACCCTCGTCTCCGACCCCATCATCGAGAATTTTCTCGAGCCCACCGTCCCTCAGAACCCTCGTGGTTCCGAGAGCACGGAGACCGCCTCCGATGGCGACTAGACGATATTCATCGTTGATTGGTGAATGAATAAATTTTGTGTATGTGGTGCTACCTACAACAACTTGTGTTGTAGGTAGGATAAAATAAGAACATTGATGTAATGAACCTTTTATACCACTTTGACATATATTTGAGCCTCTGTAAGCTGTTTTGGCTAAATACTTGTTCCACAACCTTTCATCTTATGGCTAAAACTCTTATATGTTCAGAAGATGGCCGACAACCAGAACACAGGGTCCAACAATGGAGAAGGGGAAAGCAACGATTTGCCCGGAAGCGTTGTGCCCAACTGGGGCGCAACGGGCCAACGTCAGACTGGGTCGCCATCCGCCAACCACCCCACCTTGACGGAGATGATGGCGAATCAGAACTAGCTGATTACCGCCCTTCTCACTCAAATGCAGCACCAACAGGCACAGTTGGATCGGCTACAGAATGTGGAGCCCGCCCCTCGTGCACCAGCACCCGCACCTGCGCCTCAACTCTCAGAGTTCTTGCGCGTGCGTCCCCCAATCTTCTCCAGCACCACAAACTGCATGGAGGCCGGAGATTGGCTCCGCACCATCGGGAAGAAGTTGTACTTCCTCCCCTGCACCGACCGGGAGAGAGTGGCATTCGCCACTCATCAGCTCCAGGGTCCCGCCACAGAATGGTGGGACAACTACCGTGAGTCCCAACCAGAGGACCACGCAGTGACTTGGGCGGAGTTCACCATCGCCTTTCGCGCCGCCCACGTCCCCGCCGGAGTCATCGTGGTGAAACAGCAGGAGTTCCGCGACCTGCAGCAAGGCAGCCGGACTGTCATGGAGTACCTCCATGAGTTCAACCATCTGGCACGCTACGCGCCAGCAGAGGTGCGAACCGACGCCCTCCGCCAGGCCAAGTTCCTCCGGGGACTCAAGGATGAGCTGTCCATCCAGCTCATCGCCACCGACTACGCCGACTTCCAACGGTTGGTGAACAAGGCGCTCATCCAAGAGACTGAGCAGAACAGGTTGGACCTCAAGAAGAGAAAGATGATCACGTTCAAGCATCATCAGGCAAACTCTCAGAGGCCCCGCTTCGTCCCTTCGCCACCGGCGCCTGCCTATCATCCTCGACCCACCTACAGGCCACCTCACGCCGCTAGTGGATCCAACGCCAGGCATCCCCGCCCCGCTCCACCAGCTCCGGACGCTCAGCCCACGCCCGCCGCCAAGGCCCCGATCATGAGGGACCGCCAAGGGAAGCCGGTCGTCTGCTTCAACTGCTGGAAGGAATGACACTACTCGCACCAGTGTCCTCACCCCAAGCAACCCCAAGGCGTGGCACCCAACCAGGCGGTTCGTGCCCGCATCAACCACATCAGCGCGGAGGAAGCTCAGGAAGCTCCTAAAGTCGTGCTTGGTACGTTTACCGCAAATTCTTTACCGGCTACAATACTATTTGACTCTGGGGCAACGCACTCTTTCATCTCGGAAGATTTTTTGAAAATCAACAACTTGGAAGTGCTCCCTCTACCAACCCCCATGATGATTGCCACTCCAGGCAATAAAACCTTAGCACACTTATACAGCCCTAAGGTAAAGATAGAGATTCAAGGGATATTATTCCGGGCCGAGCCAGTTCTCATTAACTGTACTGGACTCGACCTCATCCTAGGGATGGATTGGTTAATGAAACACAAGGAAGTGATCGATTGTGCTAGCAAGTCCGTAATGGTAACCAACCCTGAAGGCAAAGTCGTCACCTTTCGGATGACCAACCGCAAACCTCTTGAGGCGTCTCTTCACTCACTAGCCCTTGAGGAAGTGCCCATAGTCAAGAGTTCATGGACGTCTTCCTAGAGGACCTGCCAGGAATGCCTCCCAAACGGGACATCGAATTCAGAATCGAGCTTGTCCCCGGGACCACTCCAATCTCCAAGCGCCCATACCGGATGGCCGCCAATGAACTAGCCGAAGTCAAGAGAAACATCAAAGACCTGGAACAGAAATGGTACATCCGACCGAGTACCTCACCCTAGGGTGCACCGGTCATCTTCGCCATAAAGAAGGACAAGACTAAGAGGATGTGCGTGGACTATAGAGCCCTGAACGATGTAACCATCAAGAACAAGTATCCACTACCTTGGATCGATGACCTGTTCGATCAGCTGAAAGGATCCTCGGTGTTTTCCAAGATTGACCTCAGGTCAGGGTATCACCAATTGAGGATTAGAGAGGAAGACATCCCCAAGACCGCCTTCACCTCCCGCTACGGACTCTACGAGTATACTGTGATGTCGTTCGGACTCACGAATGACCGGGCCTTTTTCATGAACTTGATGAACAATGTATTCATGGAGTTCTTGGATAAGTTCATCGTGGTATTCATCGACGATATCCTCGTCTACTCCAAGGCCAAGGAAGAACATGAAACCCACCTCCGTCTGACCCTCGGAAAGCTAAGGGAACAGCAATTGTACGCCAAATACAGCAAGTGCGAGTTTTGGTCGTCTGAGGTGAAGTTCCTCGGTCATGTCATATCTGCCGGAGGAATAGATGTGGACCCAACCACCATAGAAGCAGTGACCAATTGGCTACAACCCACGAACGTGACCAAGATCCAGAGTTTTCTCGGATTGGCCGGATACTACCGTCGATTCATCGAGAACTTCTCAAAGATAGCCAAGCCCATGACCAGGTTATTGCAAAAGGAAGTAAAATTTGAATGGACTCTAGATTGTGAAGAATGCTTCTAAACCCTCAAGAAGAAGCTCGTGTCAGCCCCAATTCTAACCCTGCCAGACATCCGGAAGGACTTCCACGTCTACTGTGATGCCTCTCGTCAAGGATTGGGATGTGTCTTAATGCAAGATGGGAAGGTGATATCTTACGCCTCTCGATAGCTGAGACCACATGAGCTGAACTACTGTAGGACCGATAGTTGCGACCAGAGGGGGGTGAATGGGCGCCTAAAAATTTCTTGCTAAACTATATTTTAATCCCAGCACCCAAATGAACTTAACCAGACAAATAATATTTGCAAAGCAAAATTTCAGGAATTAAAGTTGTCTAGCTTTAAAATGACCCGTGTCCTAATTAAAATGATATTAAAAATAATCTAAATAAGATACTGCAGTAAATAAGAACACTTAGAAAAATCTCGGAATATTTATATTTCAGTCTAGAAATAAAATACTAATCAAATGGATAGAACATGAATCACTAAAAAATTAATTCAGAATTAAACCGAAAATATCGCAGGTAAAAAACTAGAATAAATATAATTGCGGCGAATAAATTTTTCTGTTCTTTTTATATGATCAGATTAAAAACAATTAAATAAATAATATTAGATAAGTAATAAAAATTTAATAGATTAAAAGTTTAACTGCGAGATTAATTTTTATGCTAATACAATAAAACTAGCAGATAAAATTAACCGCAAAATAACTAACAAATTTAAACTAATTAAAAAAATTAAGAGATAATAAAACTTACATGTGATGATTCCTTGGAAAACGTGCAGTGGTTCCTGCTTTGTTTTCGTGGAAAGCTCCCTGCACTCCTGTCGTGCGCTTGCCTGGAGAAGAAAACAATTTTCTTTGCCTCGGTATCCGTGTGCAAGTGATGTCAAGCCTGCATGAAGAAACACACCGCCGGTGGGTCCCGCCCAAGTGGCGCGGCTAGGATTGCCGTGCTGCTTCCGCCGGCGCAAAGAATCCCTCCAGCCTGCGTGTCTCGATGCACGTGATGCAAACAAATACCAGCGGGAATGCCTCTGCTGGTTTGCGCGCAAAAAAAGGAAAAACGCCGTTGAGAAGAGCAGCCGGCGAAACAGATTGGAGATCTAAAATCGGTGGGTAACGAAAATGGACTGTAGATTGATCTACTAAAAACCAGTCATCTATCCCTAGGGGGATAGGGGCCTATTTATAGGCAAATCCTAATACATGAAAAGACTAATTTACCCTCGGGTAAAATTAAACTGACTCTAAAATAAATTCCGAAAATTACTAAAATATTCCTAGAAAAATTAACTGACTCAATTAAAAATATTCTAAACTTAAAAATTAAATATTAATATCCTAAAAACGAATTAATCATAGGTTGTCAATTTTACGCTGAAACTGACAAAGCGTCCACCGTATTCGCACCGGGTACCCAGATTGGGCCGACCCGACCCCACAGCTTCCGCCGCTCGGCAATCGCTCGCCGCCTGTGTACCTGAGTCAAACCCAGTCAACAGACCGGTGGATCATCTACCGCTCTTAGCCATGTACCCGGATTGGGCCAGCCCGACTTCGCGGCTCCTCTGCCCGGCCATCGCTCACTGCCCGTGTACCTGAGTCAAATGCGCCTCAGAATCGGTAGGTCTTCATCTCTCTCTTCCTTTGACTTCCATTGACAATCACTCATCACATCTGGAATATCAAAAACCATATTCTTCAACATGGTTTCTCAATCTCCCCCTTGATGAGTGCATTGTCAACACCCTTTTCAGCTCATCTCCAGAACCTGCAAAACATGTGGAAACAGGAAAACAAAGACAAAATAAAATAGAAGAAAGAAAATGAAAGTTTAACCCTAATGACCAAAAGCCAAACATAAGCAAGAAAAATCAAGAAAAATGGTCATTATGGTTAACCAAAAATAAAGACTCAAAAAACAAGTGCAAAATCTCAGAATTACCAACAAGGAACTCCCTCTGAAATAAATCCCAGAGAAAGCTAAAAATATATCCAAAATTTCTCCCCCTTGTTGACAATTGGACTCATCAAGTGAGACTAAATGCACTTTAAAGAGACATAAACACAAACTCCCCCTGAAATGCAGCTCCCCCTCAAAATATGCCATGAATGCAGATGGGGTGCAGGTGGAGTGTAAAAAGCATGCTTCTTATATATGATTAACTGCAATTACAACATCTAACAGGTATAGCAAAACATATACTGTCTAAGATACATGGCATGATCAGTGCAATAGATGATATCTTAAGAAAGTCATTAGCACGCATTTTTCAATTTTTGCAAAAAACAAAAGCATCACCATATTTTCTAGTTGACAAGCAAAGTAAAGCATGATATGCAAAAGCTAACTAATATCTACCAAGATAAGCATTGTCCAAATCAAAGTGCTTCAGCAAACTTGTCATCTTTTAAAAATTTTCAGACTTTTTCTTTTTCCTTCCCTTTTTTTCATTTTTGCCAGGGGTTATTTGCATGTCAAACCTTATGCTAAACGACCAAGTCAAGCCTAGGCCAGAACTGGACCATCAGAAGCTTAAGACATTGGTCTTGGCATACATTACACCGTCCTAGTTCATACCAAAGTGCTATGGTAAGCAGTCCAGAACAATGCAATGCGACAAAGCAAACCCACCTGGATCTTTTCTAATAATCATAAAGATGCATAAATTTTTCCTTTTTCTGAATTTTTATCATTTTTATAGCACAATTTTCATATTTAAAGCATATGGATGTCCAAGTTGTGTATCTGCATCTAAGTAAGGATCTAGCTACAAGGCATGTAAAAGATAGCGAAAGCATTCAGCCTACACATGCTAGTTACCAGAAGCAATGGTGATCATTTTTCAATTCTAAAGCATAAAAGCCATGCATATGACAAATATCAGATATATCATGTGAACTGAAACAGGACATGATCATCGACAAGTACTCAAAAGCGTATACTAGCTAGAGAAAGTAAAGCAGATTAATCATATAACAAAAGCAAGCTCAAAATGTGACTAATGATTATGCATGATATGAACACACACAAAAAGACTCAAATAATAAAAAAAAGGAAGAAAGTAAAACTGATACCAATGAAAAGCTGACTCAAAATATCCTAAAAAGGATACACAACTCCCAAGTCAAGATCTATAAACATGAGTGGGAACAAATGGTCCAACGCCAGGTTTGGCAAAGGTGTCAAACCAGTGTCGAGCCATCTGCTCGTATGTAGAAAGGCAAAAAGAATCATATGAGTCTGGACCAAAACGCGGATCAAAGCGCGGTCCTCTGTTCTGCCTAAAATCACGGTCACGAGGTCCAAAACCGTATCCATAACGATCGGGAATTCTATCGGAACGGAAACCACCCTCCGAAACACGATCATAAAAATTGTCTCCTCTACCACCACCTACACGACGTGGCCTAGCCTCTAGCCTCTCTCTACATTGAGGGACTCTCTGTCTACCACCCTACTGGTAGAACTGCTCCTGCCCACCTCGAGCTCTCTCTGCTCGCTCAACCCGCTTCCTCCTGAAGGAAAACTCCTCAAGATGTCCGTCTCTCTGACAAAACTCACAGTGATAGGTAGGCTTCTTGGGATGTTGTTGTGGCTTAGGGTTCTTAGGCTTGGTGGTGTTGGGTTTAGCATCCTTGGTGTGAGAAGGTCCAGGTAAAGAATCAAGAGAAGTGTGAAGAGTTTTAGGCTTAGGAACCCAGATCTGCTTCTTAGGTGGAGCTTTAGGTTGTTCTTGGATCACTCCATCCTTGGGCTGACTATCCTTAAAGGACTCAGTGGAGTGAGTCTTGGGATATCTCTGTTCGAGAGTCGTCTTACTCCACTCCATTGCACGGCTAATGACGCTCTCAAGGTCAGCCGTGGTATATGTGTAACCTACTCCAAAACCATCATGTCTCTTGAACTGTTGGATCATCATGCCGAGTTGTGGCTCTCTAGCACTAATCCAACTTAGGATCTGATGGAGGTAAAAGTTCTCGTTCTGAACATCAGCTAGATCCTCTCTCAAAGAAGCTAACACCTCCACCTGAGACAAGCAGATCTCACACTCTTTATCAACTTCAACAGACTTCTCAGCTTTTAGCTTGATTAGCTCCATTCTAATGGACAGGCAGTTCTCACAAATAGTGGATGGAACTGACAAGGTCTCAAGCTCTAGCTTAGTATGCTCCAACTCACCTCTCACTCCATCTAACTCGCTCAACTGCTCATCACTCTTGGCTCTCAGCTCATCTATACTAGCTAAATGGGATGGGCAGTCTACACAAGGTGCGACGACAGTGGCATGAACATCTTTTAGCTCCTACTGAGCGCTCTCAAGCTCAGTGGCCAATGCGTCTCTCTCATCTACTCTCTCTGTGTACCTAGACTTTAGAGTCATCAGGTCACACAACAGCACCTCACAGTTAGGGCACTCACCACTATCACCCAAGCAAGGGGAAGAAGACATACTCTCAATCTTGCCATTTGCTGTGGCAAGCTCACTCTCAAGCTCATCTATCCTCTTCTTAGCCCCTCTAAGCAGTTTCTCCCTATACTTCAACTCCTGACGGTTCTGTTCTAATAAATTAACAACTTCTTGTTCATAGGAAGATGCCTTCTCATCGTCGTCATCGTCAGAGTCGTTGGAGAAGTCCTACTCTTTCTTCTCCCCAAGATCCATTGAGCAGAAGCTCTTGTGGGATCTTCGGTTGTGACGTGAGCGACTCTTCGGCTTGTCCCCGAAGCCCATGAAACAGAGGCACGCCGGATTGTCCCTGTCCTTCCCCTTTCTGATCATGAACTCTTCACCACTTGAACTTGAAGATGAGGAGGAAGACGAGGATCTCTTGGAGTATCTTTTCTCCATCTCGGTGAAGAAGGTCTTGTCTCGCTTCTTGTTCTCATGCCTGTAATCCTTTAGAGCCTTTCGAAAGAATCTGGTCTTGGGCTTGCCCTTTGTGGAAGTGGAGTTTTCATACTTGCCGGAGTTGTAGGAGTTGTCACCGGTTCACTTCTTGTAATTCTTCTGCTTGGGGCAGTCGGCGATGAAATGACCTGGGTCACCACACTCAAAGCATCCGGATTTGTGCCGTGTCTCTTAAACATTCTCTTATCATAGACACGTCGCACCCGGTTATTAAACAAGCACAAATCATCATCTCTTAGAGTATCAAGTTGTTCCTCGGAGATAGACATCAAGGAAAAAGCAGTACAAATCATGGCATTAGGATCAGCAGACGGTGTCGCAAGTGCCAGAGTCTTGGAGCCAGAATCAGTGAGATTTGATCTCAACTGAATATCGACCTCTGAGGCCTTGAGCTTACTACAAAGTTCTACGACGGTCAAGGTATCATAAGACGCGCTCTCAACAATAGAAGAGACCTTGATCTCCCAGATCTTAGGGTCCAAGGTATGGAGTACCTTAAGCGCCTGCTCATGATCCGAGACCAGCTGATCGCGCTCGGCCTTGTTAACGCGAAGCTTGTTAATGATCGATTGAAAATGACCAAACAGAGCCTCAACAGTCTCACCCGGCTTCTGTGAAAAAATTGCATACTCCCGCCGGTAGGTCTGGTAGAGCCTAGCCTTGACCTGAGCTGTCCCCTCATGGTGTGCCTGGAGGGTAGCCCAGATCTCTCGAGCAGTGGTGAGATGGCTAACACGCTCAAACTCACTAGAACCTAGACCAAAAAATAAAATATTCACCGCCTTACTATTATTTTGATGTTGGGTAATTACATTTTCAGCAGTATCCGCATCAATAGTCATTATGGTGAAATTAGGATGAACACAGATCTCCCATATGTTCGAGCTCTGGCTCATAAGGTATGCTCGCATGCGAGTCTTCCTATAAGTGTAGCCAAAGGCTCTAGGGATAGGATTTTCCAGAAGACGTCATGGTCACTACCTAGGTTTAGAATCAGTTAAGATATTAGAAAAACCTAACCTCGCTCTGATACCACTTGTAGGACCGATAGTTGCGACCAAAGGGGGGTGAATGGGCGCCTAAAATTTTTTGCTAAACTATATTTTAATCCCAGCACCCAAATGAACTTAACCAGACAAATAATATTTGCAAAGCAAATTTCAGAAATTAAAGTTGTCTAGCTTTAAAATGACCGGTGTCCTAATTAAAATGATATTAAAAATAATCTAAATAAAGATACTGCAGTAAATAAGAACACTTAGAAAAATCTCGGAATATTTATATTTCAGTCTAGAAATAAAATACTAATCAAATGGATAGAACATGAATCACTAAAAAATTAATTCAGAATTAAACCGAAAATATCGCAGGTAAAAAACTAGAATAAATATAACTGCGGCGAATAAATTTTTCTGTTCTTTTTATATGAGTAGATTAAAAACAATTAAATAAATAATACTAGATAAGTAATAAAAATTTAACAGATTAAAAGTTTAACTGCGAGATTAATTTTTATGCTAATACAATAAAACTAACAGATAAAATTAACCGCAAAATAACTAACAGATTTAAACTAATTAAAAAAATTAAGAGATAATAAAACTTACCTGTGATGATCCATTTGCTGCATGCATCTATTCCTTGGAAAACGTGCAGTGGTTCCTGCATTGTTTTCGTGGAAAGATCCCTGCACTCCTGTCGTGCGCTTGCCTGGAGAAGAAAACAATTTTCTTTGCCTCGGTATCCGTGCGCAAGTGATGTCAAGCCTGCAGGAAGAAACACACCGTCGGTGGGTCCCGCCCAAGTCGCGCGGCCAGGATTGCCGTGCTGCTTCCGCCGACGCAAAGAATCCCTCCGACCTGCGTGTCTCGATGCACGTGATGCAAACAAATACCAGTGGGAATGCCTTTGCTGGTTTGTGCGCACAAAAAAGGAAAAACGCCGTGGAGAAGAGCAGCCGGCGAAACAGATTGGAGATCTAAAATCGGTGGGTAACAAAAATGGACTGTAGATTGATCTACTAAAAACCAGTCATCTATCCCTAGGGGGATAGGGGCTTATTTATAGGCAAATCCTAATACATGAACAGACTAATTTACCCTCGGGTAAAATTAAACTGACTCTAAAATAAATTACTAAAATTACTAAAATATTCTTAGAAAATTAACTGACTCAATTAAAAATATTCTAAACATAAAAACTAAATATTAATATCCTAAAAACGAATTAATCATAGGTTGTCAGTTTTACGCTGAAACTGACAAAGCGTCCACCATCTTCGCACCGGGTACCCGGATTGGGCTGACCCGACCCCGCAGCTTCCTCAGCTCGGCAATCGCTCGCCGCCCGTGTACCTGAGTCAAACCCAGTCAACAGACCGGTGGATCATCTGCCGCTCCTAGACATGTACCCGGATTGGGCCAGCCCGACTCCGCGGCTCCTCTGCCCGGCAGTCGCTCACTGCCCGTGTACCTGAGTCACATGCGCCTCAGACTCGGCAGGCCTTCATCTCTCTCTTCCTTTGACTTCCGTTGACAATCACTCATCACATCTGGAATATCAAAAACCATATTCTTCAACATGGTTTCTCAATGTCCCCCTTGATGAGTGCATTGTCAACACCCTTTTCAGCTCATCTCCAGAACCTGCAAAACATGTGGAAACAGAAAAACAAAGACAAAAGAAAATAGAAGAAAGAAAATGAAAGTTTAACCCTAATGACCAAAAGCCAAACATAAGCAAGAAAAATCAAGAAAAATGGTCATTATGGTTAACCAAAAATAAAGACTCAAAAAAACAAGTGCAAAATCTCAGAATTACCAACAAGGAACTCCCCCTGAAATAAATCCCAGAGAAAGCTAAAAATATATCCAAAATTTCTCCCCCTTGTTGACAATTGGACTCATCAAGTGAGACTAAATGCACTTTAAAGAGACATAAACACAAACTCCCCCTGAAATGCAGCTCCCCCTCCCGGGAGTACGAAGATGTATCAAGACCTAAAGGAGAAATATTGGTGGGTCAGCATGAAGAGGGAAATAGCTGAGTATGTGGCCAAGTGCGACACATGCCGGCGAGTCAAGGCAGAGCACCAAAGACTTGCTGGACTGTTGCAACCTCTCAAGGTCCCCGAATGGAAGTGGGAAGAGATAGGAATGGACTTCATCACGGGACTACCCAGGACCCAAGCCGGTCATGATTCTATCTGGGTGATCGTCGACCGACTCACCAAGGTGGCTCATTTCATCTCCGTCAAGACAACCTACATCGTCGTCAAGTTGGTCGAGTTGTATATGACCCAGATTGTGTGCCTGCACGGAGTGCTGAAGAAGATTGTATCTGACCGTGGGAGTCAGTTCACCTCTAAGTTTTGGAAGAACCTTCAAGAGGAACTCGGCACCAGGCTGAACTTTAACACCGCCTATCATCCGCAAACCGATGGTCAAACCAAAAGGGTCAACCAGATATTGGAGGATATGCTTAGAGCTTGCGCTCTAGACTTTGGCAGAATGTGGGACAAGAACTTGCCCTATGCGGAGTTCTCCTACAATAACAGCTATCAAGTTAGCCTGTAGATGTCTCCGTTTGAAGCACTTTATGGGCGTAAGTGCAGAACGCCGTTACTTTGGGATCAGACCGGAGAGTCACAACTATTTGGGACTGATATATTAAGAGAAGGTCAAGATCATCAGGGACAGATTGAAGATAGCCCAGTCCCGACAGAAGAGCTACGCCGATAACTGACAAAGAGACCTAACCTTTGAGGAGGGTGATTATGTCTATCTCTGAGTCACTCCCCTCCATGGCACTCAAAGGTTCAACATGAGAGGCAAGCTAGCACCCCGCTATGTCGGACCTTTTTAGATCCTCCGACGGCAAGGACAAGTGGCATATCAACTAGAACTGCCTCCATCTCTGGCAGGAGTACATGATGTGTTCCACGTCTCTCAGCTGAAGAAGTGTCTTCATGTGCCCGCCGAACAGGCCGACCTCCAACAACTCAACATCCAAGAGGACTTGACCTACATCGAGAAACCCATCAAAATCCTGAAGACTAAGGAAAGAGTAACCAGGAGCCGTGTGGTTCGCTTCTGCAAGGTTCAGTGGGACAACCACCCCGTTGAAGAAGCCACATGGGAAAAAGAAGACGAGTTGAAAGCCCAATATCCCGAGCTATTCGAGTAGCGTTCCAATCTCGATGACGAGATTCTTTGTAAGGGGGATAGGTTTCTAACACCCCAAATTTTCAAAGAAATAAAAATATCATTTAATATATTTTTCTGGAATTAATTAAACAGGAAATACCTTTAATGCCCTTCCTAGCCTATTTGAACTAGAACCTAGGTGAAATGGCCAAACTAGAGGCTAGAAAATTTTGTATATGATCCCAAGGCCAAGATATATTTTTGAGAATTTTTAAAAAATTTATCACCCTTGAAAGTGGCCCAAATATTTTAAACTAATTTCTGTAATTATTTTTATTCGGAAAAGAATTGAAACAGTAACGCCCCCCCCCCCCCCCTCTTCTCTCTCCCCCGGCCAACCCAGCCCGCCCCCTTCCCGCGCCACGGACTGACAACCGGACCCCACCCGTCAGTGACCCCTTCTCTCTTCGCGCTGCGCCCGACAACCCGACCCCACCTGTCGGCGCCAACCGAACCCCTCGCGCCCGACCGCCCGACCCCACCCGTCAGTCGCCATACCCGTACGCTCGCACCCGCTGACCACTGTGGCCCACCTGTCGGATCCATCGTCTCCGCGAGATCCGCCCCCAACCCCCCCCCCCCCCCCCCTCACCGGCCGATGCCTTAATGCGCCTCGGATCCGTCGCCGGCCCCGCTCATCGCAGGCCATGCTCCGACGACCATTCTTCCCGCTAACGGTACCCTCGTGATCCCCGTGGTGTCCCCTTTTTGTTTTAGCCCTTAGGACCCCTCGCCGTCGCTCGCCGTGGCCCCTGGCCCGCTCGCCGTCACCGGAGAAGATGACCGGCATGGGTCGAGTACCCATGCCATGTTGGATTCGATCTCAGCCATGCGATCCAGATCCAACGGTGGCGATTAAATCATCTTTGTAGTTTAATCAGATCCGTTAGATCGCAGCGAAGCGGTATGTTATAATCTGAGCCGTTCGTTTATATTACAAACCCAGGGCGAATCTAGGCCATCCATCGCGTTCCGTTTCAACGATTTAATCTAAGTCATCCACGTTAACTTAACGCCCCCGCCTCGCCCCCGCGCGTTGGATCTGGATCAAACGGTCCAGGATGGGCCGGACAACGTGCACAGTGCGCGAGTTCACGGTGGATCTGGTTCACCGTGGACCCGAGGCCATTTTTGATTTAAATTAAATTCCAGAAACTGTTTTAAACTTATAAAATTCATATCTGGCGCATTTTAACTTCAAAAATTATCATTTCAATTCTAGAAAATTTATAATTGTATTCTCTACGTGTTAATGCAATAAAAACAGTATGTTTACTTTGAATATTTCATGCTTATTTAATAAAGTATTCAAATGCACTTTAGGGTAATTTACAAATTGGCTCATTTCAATTTAGAGAAATTTATCTTTTATTCTTTTCATGTGAGTATAATAAAACCACTAGGTTTACACTGAACCTCTTATTTTAAATTAGTTAGAAAATTTAAAATACAATTGTTCACATTATTATCTCTTTTAGAAAGGACAATATTTCATTAAAGTTCATTTTAAAATATTCATAAAATCAGAAACTTAACAACTTTATTTTTCCTTGGTTCAAACCAATCAAAACTTATATACCTGTTGTTTGGTTTTTGGATTGTTTAATTGAATGTTACGTTTAATTTATTTATATCGAGAAGACTACGACGTCGCCGAGGAGCCAGAATACTTTCCCGAAGTTCCTCCCTCCCCTTTCACTGAACAAGGCAAGTCACCAAACCAATCTTTTGAGCATATTGAACCCTTGTTTGACTAAACTATCGCTAAAACACATAGGATATACATGCATTAGTCAAATGAAACCCTTACAATATATTTATTAGGATCCTCCGACCTTGATGTGCAACCCAAGCCATGCTATCTAGCCTAAACTCCTTGTCACCATATGATTAGTACTATTAGCTAGTGTCCAATGTATTGACACGATTGCTATAGGATTAAAAATGAGTCGTAGCAACTTGGTTCTACTATATGATCCTCGTTATCCTTATCTTTGGAATTCTGTTGGTGATAGAGTTTTTGTTGTGAGTGTATGCATGGTGGGTTCCGGGTGCAAGCTAGGGCATTGTTCGGTAGCACTCGGGGCACTATAAGGACCGGTCTGAGGGATCCGTTGCAATACACTTCCGTACTACCACAACTATAATGGGTAAGTCCTAACTAAGGTATGGAGTGTTCCAAACCGAGGCCACCATTTGGAGATGGGTCAAGCTGCACCTGCGGATGGCTTGTACCGATGTGGCGCAAAAGGGGGTGCGACGTTAGCCGGGATGCGGCCCGGTGCGTCGGCGAAACCTAGAGCGGGTGGTTATCGCTTGGAGCATTTCATGCTGAGGTTTTGGCACGAGTTCCTGTGGTATGGGTCATCTCGTTACACTTTGGTGTTTGGGATGAGTGCGTGCCTTGTGGGTACAATAGTACATCTCTGATCATAGTCTTAAATCTTTTTGAAAAGCCGAGCCCACGGTCAAGGGCGGGTTGCATGACATCCCACAGTTAGTTTACTTATAATGAATGTGCATAATGATTTGACATTTAAGGACTATTGTGCGATGAGGTAAAACGTACTTCTCGAGTTAGATGGTATTATGATGTTCATGTTTATTATTCCGCACGATTAAAACTGACTACACTAAATGCAACAGCTGAAAAATGTACTTTTCTGCACTTTTAGCCATTATCCTTCCTTCGTTATTACCTTGCATTACTATTGCATTTGCGGTGGCTTGTTGAGTACTTTTGTACTCATACTCGTTGAACACACAATTCAGAGGATGTCTACTATGAGGATGGTCTGGAGTAGCGACCCAGTCAAGAAGAAGATCCTGAAGAGGGCGTTCGTCATGCTTTTTATTGTTTATTTTATTTTTACTCTTATGTAATAATGTGGTCTGCGTACCTCGGATGATTTCTCGTATGTACGTGTCACATGATGAACCTCTTGTATTATTGTTTTTCTTTGGAAATTCAATAATGTTCCGATTTCGGTAAATCGGGGCGCCACAAATACCCAATGCCAATCGCAGACTTGCTGGTGGATGCCGCATCGGGTCAAAAGATTATCAATTTCATGGACAGGAATGCAGGTTATAATAAGATTTTCATGGCCAATGAAGACATCCACAAGACGGCCTTCTGGTGCCTTGGAGATATCAGACTTTACGAGTGGGTAGTGATGACTTTCAGCTTGAAAAAATGCTGGAGCATCTTACCAGAGGGCCATGAACTACATTTTCTATGACTTTATCAGCCTATTGGTGGAATTATACATAGACAACATCATGGTAAAATTAAACAGTACTCAAGACCATGTGGCCGATCTACGTCAAGTTCTCGAGAGAGTCAAGAAATACGGACTAAAAATGAATCCTGAGAAGTGTGCTTTTGGTGCATCGGTGGGGAAGTTTTTGGGCTTTATTATGCATGAAAGAGGGATTGAGCTAAGCCAGTGTAGTATCGAAGCAATTAAGAACACTCAACCCCCTACCGATAAAACCAAGTTGCAGTCACTTATCGGGAAGATAACTTTCTCAGGATATTCATAGTTGATCTTTCAAGAAAAATAGAGCCATTTACTCTATTGTTGAAGTTGAAGCCTGACCAGGAATTTATATGGGGAGAAAAGCAGCAAAATGTGTTTAACGAGATTAAGGAATACTTAGCATCACCACAAGTGTTGATGCCGCCATAGAAAGGGATTCTATTTACGTTATACTTGTCAATCGATGATGAAGCCATCGAGTCGGTACTGGTGTAGGAGATTGATAAAAAAGAGAGGCTAATTTCGACATTGTCAATCGTGTTTTTTACACTTCATTTGGTTTTTTAAGAATTAAAAATTTATTAAGCTCCACATTGTCGATCGAGTATCATGGCCTATATTTTTTAAAATTTTCTTTCAATTTATTGGTAGGAACTAAATAAATTAAAAACACGAATATGATTTTTCTATAAATTGTGGTATATTATTTCATACACTTGCAGTTCAAATTTCATAGTTTTCAATTTAAATCCTAAAAACACAATTAATGAATTAAAATAGAAAATATACCTAGAAAAATACTAAATTTTTACATGTAATAAGTAATGTTGTGTATTGAGTGTAGAAAATTTTCAAGCTCAAACCAAGTTACAAATATCTTACTACCTTGTACTATTAGAAAATTCTACTAACTTAAGTATATTTCATAGTTATATAAAGAATAAATATACCACGCATGTTAATACTCAATAGCTTAAATATTTCGTAATTACATAAGTAATAAATAAACCATACATATAATATAGTGATGTCATATCATTTTAATTCCCTAAAAGTTTAATCTGTTTGAGGATGTATCTACTTTCATATCCATATTCAGTACAAATTCGGATATTCGTTTCCATATCCATATTGTTCAAACAAATTCGGATGTTTCCATTTATCATCAATATTTAATTCATATATTAATATTTATAATTATGAATATAAATAATTGGAATATTTTGATATCCATATCCGCACACCAACGGCCTGCCCTCTCGCCTCTGGCCCCGTCTCCAGTATCAAAGGGACAGGGTCAGTAAATATGAATATGAATATTCTTATCTGAATTAAATATGGATGACATTTAGAAACATCTGAATTTATTTTACAAATGTGGATATGGAAACGGATATCCGAAATTTTGTTGAATGTGGATATGAAAATGGATACATACGTATCAGTTTTAGAATTTCACACAAATTAAACTTTGACTCAAGATGACATGGCATCACTATATTAATGATTTATTTATTATTTATATAATTATGGAATACTTAAGTTAGTGAATATTAATATGCATTTTTTATTTTTATATAATTATTAAATACTTAAGTAAGATAGGATTTTCTAGCAATACCAGGTAATAAGATATTTGAAACTTTGTTTGAGACTGAAAATTTTTCTACACTCAATATATAACATAACTTATATTATGTAAAAGTTTTGTATTTTTCTAGAGCCATTTGCTATTTTTAACCCATTAATTATGTTTTTACGATTTAAATTGAAATATTTGAAATTTGAACTGAAAGTACCTAAAATAATGCAATAAAATTTATGGAAAACTCATATTCAGTATTTTGTATCCATTTTTAGTTCTTATCTACTAAATTTAAAGAAAATTTAAAAATCTATGTTACGACACTCCATTGATAATGTGGAGCTTAAGGATTTTTAATTCTAAAAAAACAAATAAAGTCTAAAAAATACGAGACTAGTCATGGTGTTATAATAGTATATATAGATACTATGATAAAAATTTTAAAATATTTAAAGAAAGTTATAATATAGGATGTTAGGAAACTTGAGATTGTCTAGAGATGAATTACACTTTTGACAAGGAATAGATTATCATTGAAAATAAATTGATGGTTAAATATTTATTTGAACTTGAAACATTTTTATAATCAAAATAAAATATATCTCATTCCATATAATTTTGTATTTTTCTAGATCCATTTTCTATTTTTAACTCATTAATTATGTTTCTAATATTTAAATTGAAATATGTGAAATTTGAAATGCAAGTACCTAAAATGATGTACTAAAACTTATAGAAAAATCATATTGAATTTTTTGTGTCCAAATTTAGTTCTTATCAACTAAATTTGAAGAAATTTTAAAAATCTATCTTACGACAATCCATTGGAAATATGGAGATTATGGGTTTTTAATTCTAAAAAAATAAAATAAAGTCTAAAAATACGAGACTTGTCATGGTGTTATAATATTTATGTAGATACTATGATAAAATTTTAAAAATTGTTACAGAAAGTTATCATATAGGATATTAAGAAACTTGAGATTCTCTTAACGGAATTAGAGTTTTGAGAAGGAATACGTTATGGTTGAAAATAAATTGATGGTTAAATAATTGTTTGAACTTGAAACTTTTTACAATCAAAATACAACATATCTCATTCTATATAAAATTTTCGTATTTTCTTGATCCATTTGCTATTTTAACTCATTAATTGTGTTTCTAGGATTTAAACAGAGATATGTGAAATTTGAATTGCAAGTACCTAAAATAATGCAAAAAAAAACTGATAGAAAAAACATATTGACTATTTTGTGTCCATTTTAGTTTTTATAAACTAAATTTAACGAAATTTTAAAAATTTATCTTACGACACTCCATTGCTAATGTGGAGATTAAGGGTTTTTTAATTTTAAAAAAAATAAAATAAAGTCTGAAAAATACGAGACTTGTCATGGCGTTATAATATTTTACATAGATACTATGATTAAATTTTGAAAATTGTTAAAGAAATTTATCGTACAAGATGTTAAGAAACTAGAGATTCTCTTAATAGGAATTAGAGTTTTGAGAAGGAATACGTTATGGTTGAAAATAAATTAATGGTTAAATCTTTGTTTGAACTTGAAACTTTTTTGGCAATCAAAATACAACATATCTGATTCTATATAAAATCTTCATATTTTTCTAGATCCATTTGCTATTTTAACTCATTAATTGTGTTTCTAGGATTTAAATTGAAATATGTGAAATTTGAACTGCATGTACCTAAAATAATGCAACAAAACTGATAGAAAAATCATATTGACTATTTTGTGTCCATTTTTCTTATCTACTAAATTTAAAGAAATTTTAAAAATCTATCTAACAACACTCCATAGGTAATGTGGAGATTAAGGGTTTTTATTTTTTAAAAAAAGTAAAATAAAGTCTAAAAATGTGAGACTTGTCATGGTGTTATAATATTTTACGTATATACTATGATAAAATTTTGAAAATTGTTAAAAAAAATTATCATACATGATGTTAAGAAACTTGAGATTCTCTTAACACGAATTAGAGTTTTGAGAAGGAAAATGTTATGGTTGAAAATAAATTGATGGTTAAATCTTTGTTTGAACTTGAAACTGTTTTTTGCAAAAAAAATACAACATATCTCATTCTATATAAAATTTTCGTATTTTTCTAGATCCATTTGTTTTTTTAACTCATTAATTGTGTTTTTAGGATTTAAATTGAAATATATGAAATTTGAACTGCAACTACCTAAAATAATGCACTAAAATTTATGGAAAAATCATATTCACTATTTTGTGTCCATTTTTAGTTCTTATGCACTAAATTTAAAGAAATTTTAAAAATCTATGTTACGACACTCCATTGGTAATGTGGATATTAAAGGTTTTTTAATTCTAAGAAATAAAAAATAAAGTCTGAAAAACTCGAGACTTGTCATGGTGTTATAATATTTTACGTACATACTATGATAAGATTTTGAAAATTGTTAAATAAATTTGTCATACAGGATGTTAAGAAACTTGAGATTCTCTTAACATGAATTAGAGTTTTGAGAAGGAATACGTCATGGTTGAAAATAAATTGATGGTTAAATCATTGTTTGAACTTGAAACTTTTTTTACAATCAAAATACAACATATGTCATTCTATATAAAATTTCCGTATATTTCTAGATCCATTTGCAATTTTAACTCATTAATTGTGTTTCTAAAATTTAAACTAAAATATGTGAAATTTGAATTGCAAGTACCTAAAATAATGCAACATAACTGATAGAAAAAACATATTGACTATTTTGTGTCCATTTTTAGTTCTTATCAATTAAATTTAAAGAATTTTAAAAATCTATCTTACGATACTCCATTGGTAATGTGAAGATTAAGGGTATTTTAATTCTAAAAAATAAAATAAAGTCTGAAAAATACGAGACTTGTCATGGTGTTATAATATTATACGTAGATACTATGATAAATTTTGAAAATTTTCAAAGAAAGTTATCATACAGGATGTTAAGAAACTTGAAATTGTCTTGGAGTAATTAGAGTATTGAGAAGGAATAGATTATCGTTTAAAATAAATTGATGGTTAAATCTTTGTTTGAACTTAAAATTTTTTTATAATCAAAATACAACATATCTCATTCCATATAATATTTTATATTTTTCTTTATCCATTTTCTATTTTAATATATTAATTGTGTTTCTAGGATTTAAATTGAAATATGTTAAATTTGAACTGCAAGTACCTAAAATAATGTACTAAACCTTATAGAAAAATCATATTGACTATTTTTTGTCCATTTTTAGTTCTTATCAACTAAATTTTAAGAAAATTTTAAAATCTATCTTACGACACTCCATTGGTAATGTGGAGATTAAGAGTTTTTTAATTCTAAAAAAATAAAATGAAGTCTAAAAAATACGAGACTTGTCACAGTGTTATAATATTTTGCGTACATACTATGATAAAATTTTGAAAATTTTTAGAGAAAATCATCGTATAGGATGTTAAGAAACTTAAGATTCTCTTAACAGGAATTAGAGTTTTAAGAAGGAATACGTTATGGATGAAAATAAATTTATGGTTAAATCATTGTTTGAACTTGAAACTTTTTTCAATCAAAATACAACATATCTCATTCTATATAAAATTTTCGTATTTTTCTAGATCCATATTCTATTTTAACTCATTAATTGTGTTTCTAGGATTTAAACTGAAATGTGTGAAATTTGAACTGCAAGTACCTAAAATAATGCAACAAAACTGATAGAAAAACATATTGACTATTTTGTCTCCATTTTTAGTTCTTATCAACTAAATTTAAATAAATTTAAAAATATATCTTACGACACTCCATTGGTAACGTGGAGATTAAGAGTTTTTAATTCTAAAAAAATAAAGTAAAGTCTGAAAATATGAGACTTATCATAGTGTTATAACATTTTACGTAGATACTATGATAAATTTTTGAAAATTGTTAAAGAAATTTATCGTACAGAATGTTAAGAAACTAGAGATTCTCTTAACAGGAATTAGAGTTTTGAGAAGGAATACATTATGGTTGAAAATAAATTGATGGTTAAATATTTGTTTGAACTTGAAACTTTTTTCAATCAAAATACAACATACTCATTCTATATAAAATTTTCATATTTTTTCTAGATCCATTTGCTATTTTGACTCATTAATTGTGTTTCTAGGATTTAAATTGAAATATGTGAAATTTGAACTTCAAGTACCTAAAACAATGCAACAAAAATGATAGAAAAACCATATTCACTATTTTGTGTCCATTTTTAGTTCTTATCAACTAAATTTAATGAAATTTTAAAAACCTATCTTACGACAATCCATTGGTAATGTGGAGATTAATGGTTTTTTAATTCTAAAAAATAAAATAAAGTCTGAAAAATACAAGACTTGCCCTACTGTTATAATATTATACGTAGTTACTATGATAAAATTTTGAAAATTTTTAAAGAAAGTTATCGTATAGGATGTTAAGAAACTTGAGATTTTCTTAACAAGAATTAGAGTTTTGAGAAAGAATATGTTATGGTTGAAAATAAATTAATGGTTAAATCTTTGTTGAAATTTGAAACATTTTATAATCAATGTACAACATATCTCATTATATATAAAATTTTTTGTATATTTCTAGATCCATTTGCTATTTTTAACTCATTAATTGTGTTTCTAGGATTTAAATTGAAATGTGTGAAATTTGAACTGCAAGTACCTAAAGTAATGCACTAAAATTTATAGAAAAATCATATTCAATATTTTGTGTCCAGTTTTAGTTTTATCCACTAAATTTAAATGAAATTGAAAAATTATGTTACGACACTCAATCGGTAATGTGGAGCTTAAGGGTTTTTTAATTCTAAAAAATCAAATAAAGTCTAAAAAACGAGACTTGTCATGATGTTATAATATTATACGCAGATACTATGATAAAATTTTGAAAATATTTCAAGAACGTTATCATACATAAATTTTAGATAGCATTATTTAAAAACTTAGTTTGTTTATGGTTTATTGTTTATCATTGTTTGTTATTAATTATTATTCCAATTTGGTATATTGGACACATTGAAATTTTGGAAAGTTTGTGAAATGATGAATATTTTGAGTTAAACCGAGTAAAAATCCGAATATGTATTCATATTCGAAATATCCAATTTGTATTTGTATCCGAGAACATCTAAATTTGTATTCGTATTCGAAATAAAATGTGGTAAATAGTGCTATTTGGATCTATTCCATCGGTATCCGATCCGAATCTATTCCTAACCGCTACGTTCAGCGTGCCATCCTCTGTCCATCTCATCGCAAAAATACGCCATCATTTGGGACCATTTGGCCTCCCACAGTCTCGTCGGTGGATGGCACTTCCCGGTAAACCTATCCGCGCGACGTGTACGGACTCCAAAGCCTCGACGTCCGATCGACGCAACTGTAGAACCGACTGTGCCACTGCGTGTTGGTGTGTTAAATTGTGGTGTACAATCCTCTCATTGTCTCGTCAAGTCGATGGGATTTCCTCGCAAAAAGACGCCATCATTTGGGAGTTGGGACCATTTGGCCTCCCATAGTTAGGAGGGATGAATATGGATGTGAAAATATTTACAATTATTCATATTCGAATAATTGTAAATATGGATATTTGTATTTATATCTAAATTAAATATGGATGATATTTGGAAACATCTGATTTTTTTACAAACATGGATATGGAAACGGATATCCAAATTTCTACTACATGTGGATATGAAAATGGATACATTCATATCCGTTTTATGATTTCACACAGATTAAACTTTTAGGGACTCAAGATAACATGGCATCACTATATTAATAGTTTATTTATTATTTATATAATTATGGAATATATTCTTAAGTTAGTGAATATTAATATGTATGGTTTATTTATTTTTATATAATTATGAAATACTTAAGTTAATAAGGGTTTTCTATAAAAACAAAGCAGTAAGATATTTGTAACTTTGCTTGAGCTTGAAAATTTTTCTACACTCAATATATAACATAATTTATACTATATAATTTTTTGTAATTTTCTAGATCCATTTACTTTTTTAACTCATTAATTGTGTTTCTAGGATTTAAATTGAAATATGTGAAATTTGAACCTAAAATAATGCACCAAAATGTATAGAAAAATCATATTCATGTTTTGTGTCCATTTTTAGTTCTTATCCACTAAATTTCAATAAATTTTGAAAAATATATATATTATTCGTTATTTAGCAAATGTCTTGGTTAAATCCAATCTTGTTGTTATGATGATTTGATAGTGTAGATGCACTCTTTGGTTTACTAGATTCAGATTCTATCGGAGTACAAGATGATAGGTTATCTTTAATTCCATGTCATATCTTTTATGCATCGGGGATCGTCAATCATCTCGAGTGTACGGTGCATCGCTTGCCCGATCATCGGCCCGATTGGTGTGGGTATTGCGTATCGACTGATTGCCTGATTGGCTTGATGGCTAGGATCTTGTATTGTGACAACTGATGGTTTACACGCATCAAGAGCTACGGGTTCCCTCAATTGATATGTATCACCTGATGCGTATCGTGGCCATCAGCTCAATAGCTGATGGGTGTTGCTACTAAAATTCTTTTTTCTATACCTTATCAGTTGCAGGGTCAAACTAACTGGCATGCCTAGAATCCCAAGAGTTTAGGACCTGCACTGGAGTTAAGCAGATATCCCAGGCCACACGTGTGACTGAGAATGACATTGACATATTTTTGGCCCAACAATATCATAGGCACAAAATGGATTTTCAAAAACAAACAGGGGGGATGGGTCAGTTGTGAGAAATAAGGCTAGACTTGTTGCTGAGGGTTATTCTCAAGTTGAGGGGATAGAAACCACTAGGATTCTTCTTGCTTTTGTATCATACCATGGGATCAAACTTTTTCAAATGAATGTCAAAACTGTTTTCTAAATGGCTTCATAGGAGAAGATGTTGTTGTCAAACAAACTCCTAGCTTTGAAAATCCTAAATACCCCCATAGAGTTTTCAAACTCCATAAAGTTTTGTATGGGCTCAAGCAAACACCTAGAGCTTGGTATGATAGGCTTAGGTCCTTTTTGGTTGAGCATGGGTATTTGATGGGCTATGTTGATAAAACTGTATTTTCTCTCAAGCATAGCAAAGATTTCCTCCTTGTTCAGATATATGCTGATGACATCATTTTTGGTGGCTCTTCTTATTCACTTATTCTCGAGTTTACATAATCAATGAGTAGAGAATTTGAGATGTCGATGATGGGGGAGCTCACTTTCTTCCTTGGTTTGCAAATCAAACAATGCAAAAATATACTTTCATTCATCAAATGAAGTACACCAAGTATTTGTTGAAGAAGTTTGAGATGAGTGACGCGAAGCCCCTACTAACACCCATGGCAACCTCAGTTGCGCTTGATCTAGACTCCCTCCTTTACTTGACGGCCACGAGACCAAACATCCACTTTGTCATTTGTCTGTGTGCTCGTTTTCAAGCTTCTTTGAGATCATCATATCATCAAGTCGTGAAGAGCATATTGAGGTATCTCAAGCATACTTTGAATTCGGTCTTTGGTATTATGCATCATCTTCTTTGTGCCTTAGAGGATTTTCTGATGTAGATTTTGTTGGTTGTTGAATTAATAGGAAAAGTACCTCTGGTACTTGTCATTTTATAGGTTCTTCTCTTGTGTGTTGGTCTTCTCGCAAACAATCTAGCGTTACATAGTGTTGACACGAAAACGTGCCCCCGCACTTAGGTCAGTTCGACGATCCAAAAGTGTGCAGATACTTAGGGATGAACCTAAGCGTAGCACAACACCGACGTCGCGTTCCGACTACCCTTAATAGTGGCAAGGGGGTGGAGTCACCAAGTAATCAAATCACAAGCAAATAATCCAATTAACAGTGGCAAGGGGCTAGTCTTTTATCTCTAAGATTAATCTGGTAGGATTCAGCCTAATCAAGCTTAAGGATAAAAATAACCAGAATCAGACTCAAACTCTATCTCCTAAATAGCCCGAAGTGGGCCTTCGGCAACGCCTGCCGAAGCTTCGGCGAGGCAGGCCTCCGAAGGCCTTTGGGCCGAAGGTAGCAAGCCGCTAGAAGGCTTCTGAAACCCAATGTCCGATGGGCCTTCGACTCTATAAGGCTTTGGCCTGGTTCAGGACTTGTGTATTTTTGGCCCAAATTACCAAAACTGATATTTTGACAATCTTGACCATTAATGCCATTTTTTGCTATCAACACATAGTCTACTGCTGAAGTTGAATATGTAGCTGCTGCTAGCTGTTGCTCTTAGATTTTGTGGATGTTTTCTACTTTGCGGGATTTTCGATTGGATTTTAAGAGTGTTCCACTTATTTATGATAACACTAGTGCCATTATATTAGCTAACAACCCAATACAACATTATAGAGCCAAACACATTGTTGTGAGATACCACTTTTTGAGAGATCACAATGAGAACAAAGATATATAGATACCCAGAATCAGCTTATCGATATTTTAACCAAGCCCCTTGATGCTTCGAGATTTGCATTTTTGAGAGGGGAGCTTGGTGTTTGTCATTCGTATGGTATTTTCTGAGGGGGTTTTCATTCTTCATTTTTATGTATGTGCATTTCATACATTATCTATATTTACACACTTGTATAAGCTTCTATTATATGATTAATTTCTTTTACGTACACTTTATTGTATATGACTTTGGATTATTATATATAATCATGATGATTCAACTCATTTGATATATCTGATATTTATCATCGACATGACTCTTTTGCTTTAAAACTCTAAAACATGATCACCACTTAGTCTGATTGGTAGAATGGGTAGGCTAAATGTTTTTGCTATCTTTTACTTGTCTGCTAGCTAACTCTCTTACTTTAGAAGCAAATATGCAACTTGGACATCTATATGCTTTTCATGGAAATCTTGTAATGAAAAATGATATAAAACATGAAATTGATATCCATGCCTTTGTGCTAAACTGAAAAGATCTAGGTGGGTTTACTTTGTCACATTGTTTTTGTTCTCCATTGCTTACCATAGTACTTTAGTATGAACTGGAACTTTGCAATGTATGCCAAGACCACTGCCTTAAGCTTCCGATGGTCCCGATTTGGCCTAGGCTTGACTTAGTCGGTTAACATAAGGTTGACAATTAAATAAGCCTGACACTTTATTAAAATGAAAAAGAATCATAAAGCTTGAAAATATTGGATACCAAGTTTGCTAAAGCTCCATGTTTTTGGATATGCATATCTTGGTAGATATTTGCTAGCTTTTACACTTCATGTCTTTTCATGCCTAGTCTATTAGTCTGAGTGGTGATACTTTTGTTTGCTCAAATGTGAAAAATTGTGTGCTCATGATTTTCTTTGGATATTATTCACTTAAGCTTGTCATATAGTTTTAAAGACAATCTCCTAGGTAATATTTGCTAGGTACTATAATTGCTATTAATCATATCTAAGAAGCTTGCATTTGTCACTTCACCCGCATTCGCTTGCATTGCCACAAAGGGAAAATTTATCTTTTGCATCGTTTGTGGCTCTTTTCTAAGTTTTTTATTTCTTGTTGCTGACATTGGGGGAATTAAAATCAAGTGACAAGTTTTGGCTATGTTTTGGGTCTTTTCTAAGTTTTTTATGGTCACTTGTGAGCTAATTTTGATTTTAAAAATATCTCTAATTAATTGTGAAAGTTATCAATGCACTCATCAAGGGGGAGATTGAGAATCCAAGTTGAGATGTGCCTTGGTTTTATTTAAGTGATGAGTGATTGACAAGTATGCTAGGTTCGGTTTTTGGACGTGTACACGAAAGGGTTCACCGAAGGGTTCGGTGTGTGTGGAAGAAACATGTTTGCTTGTCTTATGGTGTGCAGGACTTGGATGCTACTCGACTATCAACGGCAGGTGATCAGGATCAAGTGGGGAGCTTGGTGTTGGATGATCAAGGAGGGCAAGTGAAGTTGAGGATGATCCTACTGGTACACATAAAGATCAAACAAGTCATGGAATGAAAGATGATGAAGATAGTGTGTTGACCAAGTCAAGCGAAGGAGATGCCAATGCAAGTGACAAGGTGACTCAACGGATCGAGAGCGAAAGAGTCTTGCTGGCAGTCAAGATCACAAGATGGTGGACACGTGTCGTGATTGATCAATCCGTGCACTCAGTGCGAGAGTCTCAAGGGCTTTATCGATTTCGAATCAAAACCGTCAACCGTTTATTTGAAGATCAACAAACACGATGCAAAGTCATGGAAACCATGAAAGGCATAACATCGAATAAATTACAAAAATTAGGTTTTACTTTTGTACCCTTTGGGCCTAGAGTCATGTCATATGTAACTCTAGGGGTATTTGGGTATTTTCCTTAGCCTTGGGAGGCTATAAAAAGGATGTAAGGCTACTCTCTAGGGCAATAATTTCTGAACTCAATCAACTCTTTTATTTTCAACCCAGAAATTTCATTACCTTGGTTGCTCTAATTGTTGGCTATCTTTTGTTTTATGTGCATTTTTCTTTTTACTTTCAACCTTATGTGAGTTCTTCATTCAGCACCTTGTCTCCCTCTTAGTTGTGCGCATATTTCTTTTAATCTAAAACTATGTGTTGCATTTTGAGGATGTACTTCCTACTGATCTAAAATGTTTTTCCTCTTCTCATCTTTGTGGTTGAGTTATTCTTCTTTCTAGCTACCATTGGTGCAGTATACTTCATAGATGGTGCACATGTTCTACATTTGGAAGACTGTAGGTGCATTTTGAGGCTAGTTCTTCTTTTGTCGGATGCCTTCTTTATGGTCAGCTTCATGTTCTGTATTCACGCAACCTCTTTGCACTATTTTCCAGTCTTGTTTGAATCTGCCCTCTTTTGTGTGTGCTGCTATTTTCTCGATATGTCCTGATGCACAGTTTCTTTATGTCCTTGAATATGTTCTTTTGGTTCTATTTAATCAGCAACCAAGAACTACTTTAGATATGAAAAGTTAAAGGCTGGTTAGTTTTGGATAGATTCACAAGAGTTGTTTGATTCTTGTGCTGAAGAACTTTGTGTTGTTCGGGTGTTCTGATATAGCATGTCTTGTGTTCTGATTTAGCACATTTGTGTGTTATGATATATCACTTTTTGTGTGCTAAAGCGGTTCCTCCCGGTCCAAACCGCCTTTTGCTTTTCCTACTGGTCCAAACTCTTCGTTTTTAGCAGTTCCTCCTAGTCCGAACGGTCACACGCCATTCCTCATAGTCTGAACTTCTTCCGCTGATTTTCCTATGCACTGCTTCATATAACACTCTCTCGTGTTCTGATATATCACATGCAGTCATATGAAATAGCACATCTTATCTCAAGGAATAGCTCGCGGTACAGAATTCAGATTAGCTCAAGATTTTTGAAATTATTTTAATCTATCTTTTGGCTACTGTTAGTTTACTTTAGAGGAGCGTTGGGTGAAAGGAATAGGCTATATTATTAAAAGAATTTGTTGAGGCTCGTGTTCACCCTCTATAGTCGCCTATTTCGGTCCTACATTTTTTAAAAAATTTAAAACTTTTTACAATCGAAATACATATCTTATATGATGGAAACAATTTGACATTTTTCTAGGTCACTTAGCTATTTTTAATTCATTAATTATATTTTTTAGGATTTAAATTGACATATGTCAAATTTGAACTATAAGTGCACAGAACAATTAAATAAATTGTCTGAAAAAACATATTCATCATTTTGAGTTTATTTTAGGCATTACCCACTAAATTTAAAAATGTCCACAAAATTTGTTAATAAAAAAGGAAAACACATTTGACAGAATTTTAAAAAATAAAAAATATTTGTCGAGTGTTAAATTTGAGACATTCAACAATTAATTTGTGATTACCGTGTGCAAACACCCGACAAACAAGATTTCCGTATCTTTCATACCCGACGCCAAAGATTTCGTATTGAGCACCAAAACATTCAAGTTGAACTTAGTGTGCATTTAGTTCTGCTTTTGAAATCTACTTCTCCTATGAAAAAGTAGAAGCTGAATCAAACGAGTTTACTGTGAAAAAACAGATTTTTTTCTAGTACAAATTTGAAAGCATCTTGGACCCTATTTTTCTGCTTCTGTTTTTCTGATTTTTTAGTACAGATTAAATAGCATGAATTCAAGGTGTCTTGATTGATCTAATATTATTATGGTTTGTATTGCATTGCACAGTTTCATGAGATGATATGTAGTTGTCGGTTACTTTATGAGATGAATTATGTATTTTTTTTATTTATCTAATATATTTTCCTAGTTATTTAGTTGCATCAATGTTGAGTATTTCCTATTTATATATATGTATATAATATTATAATGATGAAAATTATGTAAGTTATAAAAAACAGTCAGTTCATATCATTTTTTTCACAGCAGTTTCAACCAAACGACTTTTAGCTTTTCATAACAAACAACTCACATTAGCTTTTTCATAACAGATAGCTCACATTAGTTTTTTTACAGCTCATAGCAGAACCAAACGCACCCTTAGTAAACATCTAGAATCATAAGCTAGCCACATTATATTTATATTCGAATCTAAAATAAAATGGGATAAATATCTTTTGATCTGAATCTATCCTATATGAACCGTAGGTCTCGTAGTCACCGAGACGGATTCTAGCTCCTATAGGTTCTGTTAAAAAGAATTCATTTTACGTGATTTTTAGAAATATTAGTACGGTGAATAATGACTTAAATGATTCTTATTATTCATGTTAGCATTAATTTGTAAATAAGATTACTCCCTCCGGTACACAAAAATAAGTCGTTTTGGACATGATCTCACATACCAAGGAGCAATTAATTAGTGTGTATTTTCCATGTTTGCCCCTATTAAATATAGTGTAAGAGTAAACATATCACCAAAAATAAGAAAAAAATAATACTACTTGAGGGGTATAGTTGTACAAAATGCACAATAAAATGCAAAACGACTTGTTTTAGCAACCTCTTGATAGAAGCCTAAAACGACTTGTTTTTGTGTACCGGAGGGAGTACTAGTTAGTGTCATATAGTTAGCGAGATCCCATTAATAACGCATGAACTAATCGAAGGAAATAAGCTAAAAATAAGTTTTTTATGTAAATATATTTTAAATTTAAAGATAAGCTTTTGTGAATAAAATTTCATTTCACAAATTTAAAAGCTAAAAATCAAGCCTATCGTGACTATTTTGTTGAACTTTTGTATGGACAGGAAATGTTACAAATGTAAGCTTATTGCATAAGGAAATATAACCAGATTGGCAGATTGGGCCGTGTTCGCTTGGCCCAAACAGGGCCAGCTTGGACGAGCCGTCTAAGCTAGTCTTATTCCTCCAGGCTCATGTGTATCCGATGCATATTTGTTTGGTTATATATACTTGTTTAATCTGACCAAAATAAAACAGTCTGTACATCGTATAAGATAAAAATAAATTTTGGTTAGATATACATGTTTAATCTGATCAAAATAAAACAGTATGTACATCGTATAAGATAAAAATAAATAAACAACGAATCATCGTAATGTTTACAATCTGCAACTATTTTATTGTTGCTCTTAATTTATGTTATACTCCTCAGTATTATTTGAATGGTGTGGGAATCGACCTGATCTGTTTGTGGTTAGTTGATGTTGACTGGGGATGAAATCATTCTATTTTCTACTGGTAGTAGGCCCGTGCCACGTAACGGTAAAAATCAAAAAATAAATATTTGTTAAATAGTTAAATTAGGGACTTTTGATTATTTGTCAGCGGCGGAAGCGTTAGGGGCTGTAGGCTAGAGGCGAAGCCGCGCGAGGCCAGGCGCGGAGAGGCGCGGGGCCTCGAGACTGACGGCGGAGCCATGCGAGGCCAAGGTGGAGGGGCTCAGGGTCAGCGACAGAGCCCCGCGTGACTGATGAAAGAGGGATGTGAGGCCCACGATGGAGGGTGTGTGGCGGGAAGCTCTAGAACTCATGTTCGGCCAAGCAAAAATACACAAGGGTAGAACAAAAATTTATAGGATAAAAAACAAAAAAAATAATTATATTATTATTATTCGGTTAAACACGAAATAAATACAAAAATCCCTTCAAAAGAATTCAAGTGCTATACACTCTACAAAGTGAAACATTTCAATACGTTTTAAAATTTCTAAAAATTCAACGAAAAATCATAGAGTATTTTAATGACTTGGAAAATTTATAATATATTTTACAACCCAAATTTTGAATTTCATCTTTAAGATTCCTTTGTATCCATTTATTCACAGCCTTCTTTGAAATGCTGACATGTTTTAAGCTTCAGTTCAAGAACCATGGTTTTAGGATATCTCATCGCATTTATCTATGTGAATTCACAGTGGCAAATCCTGCAGGGTACCTTAACGGAATAATCAATAAAAAATGACATTTTTGTTTTAAAAAAGGAGTCAATTTGAACTGGATAAACAAGATTTAAATGATTGCATTGGGTGTAAAGCATCGGTCAGAAGTCTAAGACAAAAATCATGGGACTTATTGGCATACCGTTTTGATTGGTACTGTTTAAATAGAAAATGAATTATTCATTTTTTCTATTAACTTAATATTTTATTTTAAATTAAACTGGTTGATAAGCTTGTGATTGTGTTACTTTGGATGGTGCACGTGCTAATTACGGTCACAGGTCTTTGGTTGGTCTTGATTCCTTTGATAGCTGCAAAATTGCAATAGGAAAAGCATAAGCACTTTACCATCCATTTAAGAACTTGGAGTGGTTCAAGAATGAATGTGGATGCCACTGAAAAGCCATGCCTTATGCGTAGTCTGGAGCCCCAAAAATGGCAGAACCAGCAACAATGGCGTTCGCTCCAACTTCATTGACCTGTTATTTAACGAACACAAATATTTAGCTCCCAACTTAATCAAACGTTAGTCCACGACTGTTCAGCACTTGTCTTCATATTTAGTGATGAAATTTTAACACAAATAGAAAGGTACATTTTTGGGACCAACTCCACCATCAACCTCAATCTAGGGTTTACTCCCTATAAAACATAAATTGAACTCTTAGACCATTGATGCAGCGAGAATATACGCAAGCAATTTTCTTTACTTGACTCTCGATAAAGCTCTGCCCACCAAACCCAGGATTCACCGACATAATCAATACTAGATCAACAACTGCGCAGTCAAATGTAGTAGCTTGTCAGTTGTCAGTGCATTGTGGAAGATAAGAGAATCCATGAAAAAGCAATATACAACTTGTTGGGCTATTGACAAGTGAAAGATATGAGCACCGAACTGGCCAACGCGTGGCAACACTTTTTACCTTTTCAAGCTGAAACTCTAGTCGCTTCTGCAAGTCACACATGCTTGCCCGGAACCACCCTTCAAGTTGAATTGGAAACTCCATTCCTAGTTGACAATTTGAGACCATGCTTCACACTTAAGTGTTGTAATTGCCCTTAGGGGGCATTGGGACCTACAGGAGGAAGTTTTCATTAGCAGAAACCAACTCTTTGCCTAAAAGCGTAGTGACTGTCCTCTACACACTTGATATTCTGGCAGACGTACAGTTGATGTACTACCACTACCACTTTGTTATGCACAATGGCATTTCCAATTTCTCTCCTGCTGATGTACTCAGGAATCTCCTTTTGAATTTCTGCTCCTAACCAAATAATACATTCAATTCGAATTTCTAATTTCTAGGACGACCTTGTCAGTTACGGTAGTGCTTTTATTTCTAGCTCGGGTGGGTTGAACGGCTGAGTGCTGACTGCTCAAGAAGCAGAGTTTAACTGAAACACATATACCACATCAACAAAGAAGAATCTCATCATGGACATAAGAAAACATTAATCGTTTATCTCCCAATTAACACCCATAATCAATTGCAATCAATGTCATCATCTTCTTTTTTACACCAGATTTTTAACAAAAAAATCCTTCTTTGAAACAGAAAAAGTTCAAAAGAGAATGGGAAGAAAGAACGAACACGTGTAGGTTGGTTGAACGGCTGAGTGCTGACTGCTCAAGAAGCAGAGTTTAACTGAAACACATATACCACATCAACAAAGAAGAATCTCATCATGGACATAAGAAAATATTAATCATTTATCTCCCAATTAACACCCATAATCAATTGCAATCAATGTCATCATCTTCTTTTTTACACCAGATTTTTGAAAAAAAAAATTCCTTCTTTGAAACAGAAAAAAGTTCAAAAAAGAATGGGAAGAAAGAACGAACACGTGTACGCTCCGGTGATCGGCGAGGTGAGGCGAGCCAATGCATTCTCGGAGCTGTGGAGGTCGAAGAATCAGTTCGCCAAAGGAGGAGTCTTTGGCGGCGGGCAGGCGGCGTCGGCGCCAGAGCCGGCGAGGCCCTGTTCGTGCAGGCTGAAGGACGAACCGACCACGGCCTGCTTGCCTCTTCTTAGAAGACGACGTAGTGACCGTAGCCACGTCGAAACCGGTGACCTCATGTCATTGGCGCCTCCGGCATCCTGCTCGCCGGCAGCGGTATTGAGGCGGAGGAAGATGTTACGGAGTCCGCCACCGCTGCGCGCATCAGGATGTCGATAACCAGACTCTCCTTCCTGCGCATGGAGTAGGAGGTGCTCATCGAGGCAGCGGCCATGGGAGGAGGCTGCAGCAGCAGGAATCAGTGGTCGGCATTGGTGACATCGTCGTGGGTGCCCCAGAAGAGGACGTTGGTGGGGAACAAAGGGAACTTCATGGCGGGCTCCTCACGAGGCACCCGGGCAACCCCTCTGCGATGACCTCCCCGGCCTTGGGGCCGACGGGCGCGCGGCAGAGCGGGCATGTCTCATGGGGACGGAACCACATGTCGATGCACTCCACGTGCAAGCCATGGTCGCACTTGGGTAGCCATGATCAATACACGATGTCCTACATTCATAAAAAAACAGAGTGATCATCACGGTTGTTTGTAGACCATAGCTATATAAGATGATGACTGATAAGCTACCTGAAAATATGTGATTTTTTGGAATCCTTCTGCTTTTATATTTATCTCAACTCTCAATTGAACTCTATTTTTTAGCTGAGGTTATATTTCCGTAACGATTTCCAAGTTGAATATACCAGCAGGTGGTCTTGAAACTATCAGACGGCGTGAATCAACCATATACTCTTCAGTGGTTATGCAAAAGTCAGAAAAACAACATATATGGTAGCATTTAAGAGCTTAAGAAAAATTTGAAGAGTAAACATGTGAGATGCAGCTAGCTTACTACAACTGCATATGTTTGCAAGTTGACATTAGCACGATAACGCTACGGTAAAAATCAAAAGACAACAATTGTATTAAATTTGAAGCGGATAATTAAATAATTTCAGATTCACGTCAAAAGAGGTAGGCGACAAGTTATTATATTATTAAAATTATAGCAAATATACTTAAAAATAATAACATAGCAAATAACATCATAACTATTGCACATTTTAAAACTATATAAATCCAGACACATTTAAGAATTTCTAGAATTTCTTCATTAATATTTTTTCCATTTATTCTCATTGGACTTCAACATTTCTACAAGATATGGTTCATGCAAACATACAAACTTTTGCTAGTTTGTTTACGTGCACATTTAATGGCGACAATCTAATTCAGTCATTTAGCTAGCAAGATAAGCATATGGAGTATTGAGATAAATTTTTTGTCCATGTTCAAACTCTAAGAGCCATAGTATGACTGTGTTTGTGAGTTGCCATGGTATTTTTGTTTCCGATATTCTGGAATGTTGTATTTTGTGTGTAAGAACAAACCTCCTTGCATATAAAATTTTCCATTCCTGCACCCATTCTCTTGGTAATTCCTCCTATTGCCTCTTTGTACCTGGATAACAGAGCAAACCAATCATTATTGTAATTGAATGAAGCCACTTACATATAAGAAGCATTTGCATATAGGGTTTGAATTTATGGTCTGAAGCAACGTCCAAGAATAAGGCAATTTGGAATTTAAATATTATAAACATCAAAATGTTTTTTTTGAGAAAACCAGTAGGGGAGGAGCCTACTGAAATATATTAAAAAGCAGGACACAGTCAACACAGAGGAAGGAAAGGGAGGGAAGCGACAACAGTTAAGAAGCCGAATACAGGTTATTGAGCCATCGACGGAAGGCAGAGCGGAGAAGAGGAGGGAATCTACAAGATTGTGCAGACAGAGAGAGTAAAAATGAAGAATGCCACATCAACGCGGAAGCCGATCGACCATCAAACACGCACCGGTTGCGGAGCAACCAAGTGGTCCGGCATCCCAATTGAACCAATTCCATGAAGAAAGCATGACAGCAGGAGTCTCTTACTTGAAGAATTCTATCAAGCACCGGGGTGTCGTGATTCCAGAGCAACCCGAGGGAGGCCCAGCATGAGTAGGCGAGAGGACAGTCAAAGAAGAGGTGCACCGAGGTTTCCTCTGCTCGATCCTGGCAAAGGGTACAAGTAAGGTCGTCCCCAGCCGAGAGGATGTGGCGTCATCTGAGGATATTCCTTGTATTCAACCGATCCGAGCAAAGCAGCCAGAAGAAAACTTTAATCTTGTTGGAACACTTGGAGCGCCAAATCGAACTAAAGACTGAATGTGCTACAAAATGTTTGAAGTGGTGGCTGTAAAACTGTTGGGACGAGTAAATATCATTGCCCCAGATGAAGGACCATGAGTCATGTCCATCAACATCTCTGTCCGTGAGGTGCTGACACAGTAGGGTGTTGAGATTATCTAGGTCACTAATCACCTGAGGCGAAAGAGGTAATCGAAGCAAAGAGGCTCGGTTCTGGCAGGACAAGAACGGGTGAACAGATAGGTGTGGTTTGTTTGCATGAGCGAAAAGATCTAGGAATAATCTGTAGAGGGGCTGGCCTAGCCAGCAATCCGTCCAGAAAACCGCAATGCGACCATCCTTAACCGTGGGGGAGGCGATACCCCGGAAGATCACAGACAATTTGATAATATCTTTCCACCAGAAAGAACCCTTGGGGGTCAAGAGGTGCGGAGCATTCCTGACATGGCGATACTCGGCCCAAACAAGGTCAACCCAGGGGAGGTCCTAATGGGAGTAGAATTTGTGCAGGTGTTCGAGTAAGAGAGCAGTATTGAGGCTACGAAGATTAAGAACCCCCAGGCCACCCTTATCTTTGTGAGCACAAACCTTGTTCCAGGCCACTAGTGGTAAACCCTTGGCAAGCTCAGAGGTTGACCTCCACAGGCAATTGTAGCGCGCTCTATCCAGATGTTGAACGACCTTAACTGGGAGATTGAAGGTGCACATGGAGTAGATAGGTTGAGAGGTGATGACCAAGTTGACAATCTAGAGCCTACCAGCCATGGATAGCCAAAGCGAGAGGGAACTTAGCCGCCTTTGAACTCTCTCCAGGAGTGAACTAAAGTCTGTAAATTTCGGTCTATGAATGCCCAGGGGGAGACCTAAGTAGGGGAAGGGCATGGTGCCCAATTGACATCCAAAGGTGCTGGCAAGGATGTGAGCATTGTCCTGATCCACCATGATTGGTATAAGGCTTGATTTAGAAAAATTGATGCACAGGCCAGTGGAGGCCGCAAATGAATTGATAAGCCCTTTGAAGTTGAAAAGATTGTGCTGGGTGGCCTTGAGGAAAACAATCGTGTCATCGGCATACTGGACAATGGGGAAATCGGCTTGTACCCGGTGACAATCAGGAGGAGAGATAATCCCCAAACGGAAGGCTTTGTTGATGACGTACTGCAAAAGGTCGGCTGCCAAAGCAAAGAGGAGCAGGGATAGAGGGTCCCCTTGACGAACACCTCTTTTACAGTGGAAAATTTTCCCTGGGATGCCATTGATTAGGACCGCTGAGTAGCCAGAAGAAAGAATGCTTTGGACCCAAGAAATCTAGTTAGGTGGGAACCGTAACGCAAATAGCATCTAAGTGATAGCTGAGTGTTCTATTGTATCGAAGGCTTTCTCGAAGTCCAATTTTAAGATAATAGAGCCTTGCCTCGACTTGCTGCAACGATGAGTGAATTCCATTGACCAAGCCAAACAGTCTTGAATAGAACGGCCCTTAATGAAACCATATTGATTCTTGTGTATAATGTGCCCCATTACATTTTGTAGTCGATTTTCCAAGACTTTGGTAAAAATCTTGATACTATTGTTGAGTAGAGAAATGGGCTTGAAATCCCCAGTCGTTCTCGGCAAAGAGACCTTAGGTATCAAGGTGATGTAAGAGCCATTGATGGCCTGGAGGCTGGCCGATCCCAGGGAGAACAGGTCCCCGAGATCATACAGATCTGAGCGGATAATACCCCAATAGGACTTGTAAAAGTGGCCATTGAACCCGTCAGGTCCAGGGGATTTGTTACCTTGCATGTTGGCAATAACCCTGTCGATTTCCTCATGACTAATTGGGAACCCCAAGTCTGATAACATAGATGAATCAAAAGAGGGCTAAACCAACGAGGGGAGGTCGAATAACATGTTAGGGCAGCTAGAGTACCCCATTTTGGAGAGAAACACCTCTAGGAAGGCGTCGGCCTTGTCGACATCATGCGAAACCGAAGAACCATCAAGCAGCTCAATAGAATGAATAGCATTTTGGTGGTGTCTGACTGAGGCCGCAGCATGGAAGAAACGAGTGTTTTCATCCCTGAGTTTAGTCCACCGAGAGGTGTAACGTTGCTTCCAGTATGCATGTCTAATACACAGAAGGAAGGTAACGTGTTTTTTTCAAAATGAGCCTAAAGTTTCTCTCCTGTGTAGTTAGGGGCCTGAGTTCCCCCAAGTGGTCCAGGAATGTCAGAATAATAGAAGAGTTTTGATCCACTGTTCGAATGACTTATGGCGCTTACCCCAGGAAGCAAGACGTTTGGCTAGAATTCTCAGCTTGTTAGCAATCCAAAGGATGGGATTAGGCTCCTGAATGGAGTTCCAGGTAGAGGTAACCAACTGGAAGGTATGTGATTTGGGAATGGAGGTAGAGATGGCAATGACACAAGGGACATGATCCGAGATAGAGTTGGGCAAGGCCGAAAACGAGGTGGCGGGGAAAGAGCTCACCCAATTGGCCGACGTGAAGCACCAATCCAGTTTGATAAGGAGAGGTGTGGACTGCATATTGCTCCAGGTGTATCTGCGGCCTTGAAGAGGGATCTCAAAGAGATCCAATGTGCTGATGATGTTATTGAAGGTCGCCATATCGGAGTAATTTTCTCTTGGTCTGTTTCTGCGGGAGGAGAACTAATAGAAGTTGAAGTCACCAGTAAAAAGTCGGTCTGTCTGGGCCGGCACAACCAGATTAAGCAACCAATTGACAAAGACAGCTCTTTCAGGTTCACGATAGGGGCCATAAACAACCGTGAGGGTCCAAGCTTGGCCATTAACCTTGGAGGAAAACCTTATGGTAATCTAAAACGAAGCAGAAGACCATGGAACTTAAGGATGTTCCAACCTACAAAAATCCCCCCCCCCCCCCCCCCCCGAAGCTCCCGAGGAAGGAGCGAAAGCAAACTGATCAAAACGTTTTGGGGCGGAGCGCCTAACAATACTTTGGTCAAAAAGCTCCATCTTAGTCTCTTGGAGGCAAACAATTTGGAAATTGGATTGCGAAAGAAGAAAGTTAACTGCCCTACATTTGTCAGCAGCATTAAGACCCCGGATGCTCCAATTTAGCAAGAGCCAATCTGATAAATTACCCATAGATCAGTAAAATAAGTTCAAGCAGCCAATCCTGGCAATCGCGAATGCACAGCAAACCAACAATATAGTCCAACAGACAGTCAGTCATGACGTAGGCAGACAAAAGATCGAGCAACTAAGGAGACCAGCATAATTACAAAAGAGGTCCTCCTTCCCCCACCCAAGTTGGCAATCTAAGTTGACCAGCATCGAGGAACTAACGCTCCAGCTCTGAACAGTCCAATCCAGGCATCGGCAGGGCAGCTGGGACCTCTGGCGCAACAACATCAGCGTCCGAGGAACTGGCACTAGTGCACAAAGTATCCGAATTGACGAAGGAAGCATTAATACCACAGAGATGAATAGAAATATATTCAATTTGCTCAATTGTGAGAGTGGAGCAGGCTGAGGCAGACCTGGTTAAATAATTCAAATCTTGCATACTAGGTCGCTGCGACAGCTGAGAGGACCCCTAGGCATTGTGTTTGGCGTAGTTGGGACCCAAGAGCTTATTCAGGCGCAGGCGAAATCTCCGACGTGGTGCACTTGATTCGGGAGTGAACTGAACAGCAGTAGGGGGTGCCAAGGCCAAAGCAGCAGTCTTACACTACTTGCGCTGGTACACGATGATCTCCTTGGTGGGGCGAGGCTCTAGAAGTGGAGAATGTGGCGGGTCCTGTTGCAGTGTCTGGGAGTCGACAAGGTTGAGGCGACCCAGGTCAAAGTGTGGTATCACTGGGGTGGCAGCAACGGGGAAATATCTTGTGCAATCACTTATATTGGTGCAATCGTGCAATCAAGCGATCTAGTGCATCCACCTGAAACCTACTACTTTTTTTACTTTTAACCCCTTTCATATGTAACCGTTGGATCACTTGATTGGATGCACCAGATCGCTTGATTGCATGATTGCACCAAATGAGAGATTGCACAGGATATTTCCTCGGCAACAACCATTTGCTGGTCAGGAGATGCAACAACCATCTGCTGCTCAGCGGGGCTAGGTGGGGATCCCGAAGGTGATGAATGTCGCGCACTAGGATGACTAAGTTTTGGAGCCTCTGGCTGGACATCCTGGAGATAACTGAATGAGCTTCACTGATCTGCGGGTTATCAACTGGAATGGGGTCATGCTGAGGTTCATCATCCTGCGGACCCTGACCAAAATTAGCATCTGGGACGTGTAGTTGGTGTCGGTGGCCGTTTTGTTGATCCGCCCATTCCTGGACCCAGGCCGGCTCCCCAGGAAGCACTTGGCCAACAAATGGGTGAGGATTCCCATTGTCGGGGGGAAGCGGGTCTTCATCTGTCGGTAGGTTGTCTTCCATGCCGGACTAAAAAAGGTACACCAGGAAGGTCCAAGTATGGGCGCCCCCGTCCACAGCCCAGCCAAGCTTGAGAATGATGCTCCTAGGGATGTCTAGAGCGTTGTCATAGAGAACTTTCACCAGCACCCTGGACAGGCTGGTGTCGTGCTGGTGCCAATAGACAAGCTTTCCGAAGGAGGCACACACTTGCTGAAGAAAATGAAGGTTCTTGAAATCCAAAGGATACCCCAAGAACATGGCCCACCCGACTCTAGCGAACCCATTGTTTCGGCAGTTGCGACCTTCATCATGTTTAACGAAGCGGATGAGGCGTCTGTCTATGAGGAAGGGGCCCGATTTGATGAGGAAATCCCTGTCGAAGATGTTGTCCATCCTGAATATACCCACCCCAAGAGGGTATGGGCTAAAGCGGATGATCCGAAGGCGAAGAATGTGGGACACGTGATAACTGATGGCGTGGAGGAGGTCGAAGACATCCCCCTCAACCAAGACATCATCGCATTTAGGAATGACGAAGTCCTCGTGAAGCCGGAGATATTCCTCGGAAACCGCAACCGTGTTCCTCTAGAGACGAAGAGCACCTCCACCCTCGTGAAGCCGGAGATATTCCCCGGAAACCGCAATTGTGTTCCTCTAGAGACGAAGAGCACCTCCACCGTAGTCAATGGCCCTACCGCCGGAAGAAAAGGGAGGGGGTTTATTGGAAAGTTAGCCATCCCCGCCGGCGGGGTTGGGGATGTAATCAAGAGGGGAAGGGGCGGGGGAAGTTGGCAAAGTGGAGAAACAGTGACAACCATACCCAATGAGAATGACCCTGATGCTACAACTTCCGAAGTGGTAGGGAAAATATTCAGAAAGAACCCCATAGAAGTGCTAAGTTCACCCGAGCCCTCCGCATGCGACCTCAGGTCTTCAACCTGAGAGGGAGTAGAAGCGTGGGGGTAGCATGTGAAATTGACCCGCTCTAAGGGCAATAAATGTGGGTCGATGCTCCATGCAGGTCTCCAGACGTGCAACAAGACGTGAGACGAAGATCATGCTTAAGGCTGTCGAAAATCTTCTTAAGAGGGACAATGGTAAGCTGCTTAGCAGCCACGGCAGGCACAGTACCGTTGCTCCTGCGGTGAAACATTGCGCTGCCATCATTCGAAGAACCCTTTTGAAAGACACCCAAGATAGACGACAACTGATTGTTGGCCCGAAAGATTGTCGAGGCACAAGAATGAGATCTAGGGTTCTGTCCAGACCGGCGCCGCTCTTGACGGCCAATCCACAGAGGGGCAAGCAAGGGTTTAAACAGACAAACAAAAGCACCCATAGTGATGAACCCGTTATGAATTTTCAACTTACCAGAACATACTGTAGTTGGAATTGAGTCCTTAATCACACTTGAGGGCCGGGAAGGTCCCTAGCATCGCCCTTACCAGAGGCTCAATGGGAGAAGAAAGTAACCTTATTGCAAAAGGAGACTTTTTTTAATACTAGAAGCAGTGAAACGCTTCAATTGCTTAGAACGAGCAACCCTGGTCCAGCTGTTTTGGACCTCTTGTTCCCATTTTGCATGCTCGATGATCCAATTTGGACCACCATCCCTCCACAAGTGGAAGTTAATGCCGAATTGGTTCGAGATCAGACGTTTTAAGCCGTAAATCAACATGTCGACGACTTTAGAAGCCACAGATAATCTGAAGTGCCAATCACATTGGTACTTGACATGAAATCGTGCCGGAGAACCTCCAAGGCAAGTGTGGAGAGCAAGACTAACTAAATCCTCAGTGAGACGAAACGTGAAGCAACAGAAAACAACTAGGAGGAAGAAAGACCCATCCATGGAAGAAGAAGGGTGATGAGCCGAGGAACCCAAATCTGCATAAACGCGCGCTTGAAAACGGGAGCCCGGAGCAAAATCCCAAGAAGAAACAAGCTCCCGAAGGTCTGGATCCCGCTCCAGTTCCAAAAGAGGAAGGCAACGCAAATAGTTGGACACCGTTGGATGGAAGATCCATGGCCTAGATTTAATGTGTGCATTTGAGCACAATACCTCTTTGAGCATAGGATACGTTGCCAAAGAGGAAGAAGCGGACCTCCCATGACCGAGGGGGGAGAGTGGTGAAAGGAGGAGCAGGTTAGAACCTTGCGGGGGTGGAAACATGGCGTTGACGGATGTCGGCGAACGCCAGGCTAAGGCAGGGGGAGCACGAAAGAGCCATCTCCGATCCGGGGATTGTTGCATGTCAAATTTGCTAGTGTTGAGTAGCTGTTAGTTGATCAAGTGCTGGAATGCTGGTCTGTGCATGGATCTTGACCAAGCAACGAGTAGTAAACATCAAAATGTTATACGTCCATCAATGTGATATGGTTTATACTCCATTTTTCTTGGTCTCAACCACTTGTCTTGAAGTTTGGCTCACTTACTGTTGAGTTCAGAGCATCATCAAAGAAATTCTTAAGAGCAGGGACAATTGGGGAAACATCTACATCAGGTTCCAAAAGATCAATTGCATAATAATCACGAGCCATCGCTTCATAGTCCCTGTTGACCATGTGAACAACATGGCCTATGATGGCTACTCTTGCAACCTCTGGGGTTTCACTCATCATCCCAAAATCAAGAAAAGCAAGCTTCCCTTCAGGTGTTGCCAATATATTACAGGGATGAGGGTCAGCATGAAAGTAACCATACTCCAAAAGTTGTCTTAAGCTACACTGAATACCAATGTTGACCAAATCCAGAACCTTCAAACCTTGTTTTTCAATAGCAGCTTGATGGTTTAATTTTGTACCTTCAATCCACTCCATCGTCAGAACCTTTGAACTTGTGTAATCCCAAAATATGTCAGGCACCAACACATCTTGCTTGTCAACATATAACTTCTTAAACCTCCTTGCATTTTGGCCTTCCTGCATTCAAAGTTTCCACTACCCTTAAATCATCAATAACACAGTTCTTATGCACTAAAGTCTACTACTCTACTGTGAAGCATTCACAGGAAGGGTTCTCAATATTGATCTGAATTATCTTGTTTGAATTTAAAATGATTGAATGGTTTCATCCAAAATTTCAGAATTCAGTACCTATAGAAATCTCATACCAAAAGTGGCAACCCTGTTAACAGATAGTGGAACCTGAATAAAGCAAACAAACATCTACCAATAGGAAAAGTAGTGATGTATATACTGCAGATATGGCCACCAGATCGTGTGCAAAAAGGTTCACAAGAACAACAAAATTGTACCTGAACATAATTAAGCTCTTGGTAAACTCTTCGAGCAAATTCATCCATGAGAGCAACAACATCACTAGATATAAAGTCAACATATTTATTTATTAGAAAGCCAAGACCCCTCAGTAGATAAAAATCAAGCCCGGTAATATACTCAATACCAGACCTTTGCACCTTAACAGCTTCCCAGAGTATTTAATCGTGAATTATAAACTTGACCTAAACTTATGGCAGCAATTGGGGAAGGTGATATTGATGAGTAGATTGAATCAAGAGGAAACCCAAGCTCCCTCTCGATACACTCAAATGCTTGTTCATCTGGAAATGTGGGAAGTGAATCCTGCAAGACAGTTACATGTAAACCAATTGGCAATATAATACTATAGATGAAAAATGAACAGAATCACCCTAGCTATCAGGAATATAATGAAATTGTGAGTTCAGGCTGATGCCATTTACTTCCTGTTAGGGAAAAAGGTTGTGTTGATTCTCAGTATTACTCCATAAAACCAGAAGAGGTACAGAGAGGAATACAAATAGTGGGGGAGAGGACTTGGCAGCCAAGGCAAGAGGAGAGAGGACTTGGCAGCCAAGGCAAGAGCCTACTTGACAGCCAAGGCAACCAGCCAGGCCCACAAGTAAGAGAGAGGGAAAAGATTAATACTAAACAGTAGAATCTAACACCCCCCCGCAGTCTCAACTCAGCCACCGCAGATGTTGAGACTGGACCGAAATTCTTCAAACACCGAAGACGGGAGACCCTTCGTGAACACGTCGGCGAACTGCGATGTCGTTAGGACATGGAGGACGCGGACGTGGCCGATGGCGACCTTCTCACGGACGAAATGAAGATCAATCTCCACATGTTTGGTGCGTTGATGCTGAACGGGGTTGTTGGAGAGGTACACGGCACTGATGTTGTCGCAGTAGACCAGCGTGCATCGTGAAGGGGGCGCCTGTAGTTCCAGCAGCAGCTGGCGCAACCAGGTGGCCTCGGCCACACCGTTTGCAACGGCGCGGTACTCAGCTTCCGCACTGGAGCGGGAGACGACGGTCTGTCGCTTGGCAGACCAGGACACCAGATTGTCACCCAGAAACACCGCGTAGCCTGAAGTCGAGCGGCGTGTGTCAGGACAACCGGCCCAGTCGGCGTCTGTGTAGACGATGAGGTCGGTGGAGGACGAACATCGTAGAAGGAGGCCGTAGTCTGACGTGCCTTGAAGGTAGCGCAAAATACGCTTCATGGCCGCCAGATGGGACTCCCGAGGGTCGTGCATATGCAGACAGACCTGTTGCACGGCATAGGCGATGTCGGGCCGTGTAAAAGTCAAGTACTGCAAAGCCCCGACGATGCTGCGGTATTGGGAGGGATCCGGAACAGGAGGGCCGGAATCAGCAGCCAACTTCGCCTTCAGGTCCACCGGAGTTGAACATGGCTTGCAGTCAGCCATGGCCGCACGTTTGAGAACGTCGAGGGCGTAGGTACGCTGGTGCAGGAACAACCCGTTGGGGCGCCTTTCGACAGTGATGCCGAGAAAGTGGTGAAGGGGCCCCAAATCCTTCATCGCAAATTCCCGCTGGAGAACGGAAATAATCCGACCCATGAACTCTGTGCTGGAGGCAGTCAATATGATGTCATCAACATAGAGTAACAAATACGCTGTATCGGAGCTGTGATGGAAAACGAACAGCGAATTGTCGGATTTGGCCTCGGTAAACCCCAGGGAGTGTAGAAAGGATGCGAACCGACTATACCATGCGCGAGGCGCCTGTTTTAGTCCATACAAGGACTTCTTCAGACGACAAACCAGGTCGGGATGAGCGGGATCAGCAAACCCTGTCGGCTGGCTGCAGTAGACAGTCTCAGTGATGGTGCCGCGGAGAAAAGCATTCTTCACGTCAAGTTGCTGAATCGGCCAGTCACGAGAGACAGCAATGGAGAGCACTGTCCGTACGGTGGCTGGTTTCACAACTGGGCTGAATGTCTCATCGTAGTCAACCCCGGGACGTTGAGTGAAGCCCCGGAGGACCCATCGAGCTTTGTAGCGGTCGAAGGAGCCGTTGGCGTGAAGCTTGTGGGTGAAGATCCACTTGCCGGTGACGACGTTCGAACCACAAGGCCGGGGGACAAGGTCCCAGGTGTCGTTGCTCATGAGAGCCCCGTACTCATCTTCCATAGCCGCACGCCAATTTGGATCGGCAAGTGCGGAACGGATAGAGGACGGGATCGGAGATGGAGACGAGGCGATGAAGGTGAACGGACGCGTAGCCATCCGAAAACCGTCCTTTGCCCTCGTGATCATCCTGTGAGGGTTCACAGGGGGTGTGACGGGTAGCACTGTGGCCTCACTGCCGGGAGGCCGTTGGGGCAGGGGTGCAGGAGTTGGTGCAGCAGCTGGCCTGGTGCGCCGAGAGTAGACGATCGGTGGCTCGGCGAAGGGGGGGGGGGCCAGGGACGGCTGAGGTGCCACTGATACCGGAGTCGCCGTAGTGGAAGGAGTGGTGCGCCGGGTGTAGACGATGGGCAGCTCGGCGAAGGGGGGAGCCGAGGACGACTGAGGTGCCATAGGCACCGAAACTGCCGTAGTGGAAGGAGCATTGCGCCGGGTGTAGACGATCGGCAGCTCGGTGAAGGGGGGAACCGAGGATGCTCGGGGTGCTGCAGCAACTGGTACAGGGGCGTCGGAGGTACCGATGGTACCACTGGAACCACCGGAGCTGGCTGGAGAGCCGGTGGAGGCGCCGAATGAAGCGTCGGGGGTGCAAACCCAGGCGGGTGTGTCTGCACGGCCGGCTGGGAGGGGACATGCGACAAGTAGCCAACAAGCCATGGTGTACCTGCAGGAAGATCAGACACTGCTAGGGTGTCGTCATTAGTTAAAAAGTCGAGTTCCTGAGGGGGTGGTGAGGGGCGGTGGAGGGAGAAGGGAAATGTTGTTTCATCAAAGACAACATGACGAGAGACAATGACACGGTTGGTGGCAAGGTCAAGGCACCTGTATCCCTTGTGATCAGGAGAGTAGCCAATGAAAACACAAAGAGTGGAACGTGGGGCAAGTTTGTGAGGGGTGGTGGCTAACAGATTGGGGTAACAGGTACACCCGAAGACTCGGAGGTCATGGTAGGAAGGTGGAGTACCATGAAGGGCAAAGAAAGGGGTGCTCATGTGTAGAGTTTTGGTAGGAAGGCGGTTGATGAGGTATGTGGCTGTGGCTAGGGCAGCAACCCAATAGGTTGGAGGCATAGAGGACTGAAAAAGAAGAGTGCGAGTGACATTGTTGATGGTGCGAATCATGCGCTCGACTCTCCCATTTTGTTGCGAGGTGTAAGGACAAGACATGCGAAGCGAGACTCCTTTGCCAAGAAAGAAGGCACGGGAGGCGGAGTTGTCAAACTCGCGGCCATTATCACATTGCACAGCTTTGATGGTGCAGTTGTGCTGTGTGAGAACATGAGCGAAAAAATTAGAGATGGCTGAAAACGCCTCAGATTTCAACCGAAGGGGAAAATTCCAAAGAAAATGCGAGCAATCATCAAGAATGACTAAGTAATATTTAAAACCAGAAACACTAATAATAGGGGAAGTCCACAAATCACAGTGTATGAGATCAAAATTGTTAGATGCTCGTGATATGGAACTGGCAAAGGGTAATCGAACATGCTGCCCAAGCTGACACGCATGGCATAGATGGTCATCGTCCTTCTTGTTGCAGATAATGGAAGATGTTCGGGCGAGGTCCTGGAGAACAACCTTCCCGGGATGACCGAGACGTCGATGCCAGGTGGTAGGGGAGGGAGTAGCCAAAAGAGCGCAAGGTCTGGAAGAAGACGGCAGGTGCAAGGTGTATAGCGGTCCTGAGCTCTCACAATGAAGGATGGTGTTCCTGGTATGAAGATCCTTCACAGAAACACCAAGAGGGTCAAATTCAACAGAAACAGAATTGTCAGTGGTGAATTGGCGAACAGACAAAAGATTTTTAATAATGTCAGGAGCAATAAGGACATTGTTGAGGCGAAAAGGGCCAGGGAGAATGGAGTAACCAGTACCAACAACAGGAAGAATGGCGCCATTTCCTACAACAATGGAGGAAGGAAAAGAGGAAGACAAAGAATTGGTGACCATACCGGAGTTGGAGGTGATGTGAGAGGAAGCACCCGAATCAAACACCCAGTCCGAAGAGCTTGGGGGCGGGGTGAGAGCGATGGTGCTGAAGGCGTTGGCGAGGCCATCAGTCGTCCAGGGAGCCCAGGGAGGAGGAAGCCCCTGGTAGGGCAGCACTGGAGACACTGGTGCAGACCCCTGGTAAGGCAATCCTGGAGGGACACCGAGGGGAGCTGGTGCGCCAGCCAACAGAGCCTGTGGCGGGGACAGAGCAGCACGCGGCAGTGGCTGCGGCGAGGGCAGACCGGTGCGCAGAGGTGGACCACGAGGCCCCCCAGGGGCCAGGGATGGTCCAGGCCACATGTGGATGGACCTGGTCCAGGGGTTCAGGAGCGTAGGCCACGGGTGCCCACCCTGAGCGCCGCCTTGGTCGCGTCCACCGCGGCGACGCCGGCCTCGACCACTGGTGCTGGTTGTAGAAGCCCTCCTTCCTGCTGTCGGTGTAGGAGGAGGAGGGGTCCTGGTGGGCGCCGTGGCAAGAAGAGCCGAAGGAGGTGCTGAGGGAGGCACCATGTTGAGCTCGGCCAAGCGCAAGTCAGCACGGACATCGGTGAAGGAGGGAAATGGCCGCTGGCGAGTGATGAGCTGCGCCATGAACTGGAAGCGCTCATTGAGGCCTCGCAATATGTTCAGGACGAGAGTACGGTCCTGGACGGGCTCGCCAAGGTCGGCAAGAGCGTCGGCCATCCCCTTCATCTTGCGGCAGTAGTCGTCGATGGAGAGTGCACCCTGCGAGAGTGTGCGGAACTCAGCATCAAGGAGCATGGCACGAGATTCACGGTTGTTCAGGAATTGTTGTTCAATCCCGAGCCATGCCGCCCGAGCAGTGATGCCGTCGCGCTCATGGATGACATCCAGGAGGTCGGCAGAGATGGTGTTGATGATCCACGAGACGACCACATAATCCATCCTTATCCAAGCAGGATCGTCAAGCCGAGGAGCATCACGGAGAACGTGGTCCTTCAAGGCGAACCGGCCGAGGACGAGGAGGACGTAGCCACGCCACTTGGAGTAGTTGGAGGACTGCAGATCAAGAACGATGGGGATCAAATTCTTGATGGTCTGGACAGCAGCGGCTTGGCAGTGGAGATGGGTGATTGCCACAACTTCAGAGGAAGAGTGGTCGTCATCGTGGATGGAGCCGTCGCCGGCACCATCATCCAACGTCGGAGCCGGATGAAGACGTGCGCGGAGGGCAGCGGCCTGCTGTTCCAGGGCGGCGGCCTGCGCTCGTTCCTCGTTGAGGATGGCAGCAGCAGCACGGACCCGCTCCTGAGCAGCGGCAGCAGATTTGAGGAGGTCGGCCTCCTCCTGGAGCTGCTGGCTGCGCTCGGTATTGGAGGCGCGCAGGGAGGCCGCCTCTGCCTCGAGAGTCATGGCGGCGGCAAGGGCGGCGTCACGGATCTAGGTGGCGGTGGAGGACACAGAGACGTCGGCAGAGGAGCTGCTAGCGTGGGCAGCAGCAGCCGAGAGTCCCGCAGGAGCCATCAGAGAATGGCGAAAGCAGAGAGAGGAAAGACTAATCTGATACCATGTTAGGGAAAAAGGTTGTGTTGATTCTCAGTATTACTCCATAAAACCAGAAGAGGTACAGAGAGGAATACAAATAGTGGGGGAGAGGACTTGGCAGCCAAGGCAAGAGCCTACTTGACAGCCAAGGCAACCAGCCAGGCCCACAAGTAAGAGAGAGGGAAAAGATTAATACTAAACAGTAGAATCTAACACTTCCTACTAATGGCACAACCATTCTGAAAGTCATCCTCCACCTCCTTAAAAATAATAAACACTCCACTAATAGATAGAAATTCTGGGTGAATATATTTTTTGCAATTACATTGACGATAGACACACACACAAGCACAAGTGCACCCCTTACACACGCTCAATCTTTGAACAAATCTTTGGCCTTGTTAAATTTCTATTAAAAGCACACCCGTGGGTGTAATACATAGTCAAAGGCCACTCCTCCAGCGCCAATAAAGTTGAACACCCCAGCTCAATCTCCTGATCTTTCCCCTCTATCAACAGGGAAAATAAAGAAATAGGCAAAATTTGTATTCACGTCAATTGGTCTCCGACCATTTAATTTACAACTATAAATTATGGCATTTAGCTAGGAAACCGTTTGTTACGAAACTCGTCGGAGTTAGGATTTCCACCGGCGAGAGTAACCGGCGATCGGAGCTAAGGAAGAGGAATAAACGAGAACGAGAGAATTATGTTTTCTGTTTTCGATTTCTTACCCATACTGTTCATCGCCCGACACTATATACAGTGCCAGCGAATACGCCACCCACATTGACAGCACACACCTGCCTTCCCAATTACAAGGCGTCAACACAGAATACGCCACCATTCGAACTACTTTTGCTACCTATCCATTCTTCCCGCCAAGCCCAGTCTTCCCTTTGCTTACGCTTCTGCTGCATTGTCTAATGACACACCATCAGGTGTGACATTGCCGCCCCCTTGAAACGACGTTGTCTCCCAAATCACCGCATCAGAAAAACGAGCTCGTAGCACATTGTAGTCCTCCCATGTTGCACAATCCTCCGGCAAAGAACCCCATTTCACCAACAACTGAACTAAGGCATTGTTACCTTTCTTTACCAAGCGCCTGTCCAGGACAACAGTGGGCACCAGATCCACTACATCCAGATTCACTTTGGCCGGCAACTGAGAAAAAACTGGTGTATGAGATGGAACAAATTGCTTCAATTGCGAAACATGGAACACCGGGTGAACCGCCGACCCCTCTGGTAACGTCAATTTAAAAGCAGAAGAACCAATCTTTGCCACAATCTCATATGGGCCAAAGTACTTACAAGCCAACTTAGGACAGGGATGATTAACCACCGACGATTGCGCATGTGGCTGTAACTTGAGAAAAACTTTCTCACCCACTTCAAACGAACGATATGACCTGTGACTGTCTGCAGTCTTTTTCATCTTATTTTGAGCTTTATGCAACTGGTGTCTCAGCATCAATGAAAAACTTCGACGGTCAGCCAGCCATTTATCCACATCTGCTTCCACTGAAACTGTTTGATCTGAAGGAGCTGGAAGAGGCGGAATAAACGAATAATGTGGTTCAACACCAAACACCACTTTGTATGGAGAACAATGCAAGGATGTATGGTAACACGTATTATACCAATACTGAGCCAATGACAACCACTGAAACCAAGTTCTTGGAGATGCATGTGTAGCACTTCTGAGATACATCTCTAGACACTGATTGACCCTTTCCATCTGCCCATCCGTTTGCGGATGATATGCCGTAGAGATGTTCAATGAGACCGACAATTGTTTAAACAACAGCTGCCAAAATGTGCTAGTAAACACTCTATCTCTATCCGACACCAGTGAAGTAGGAATGCCATACAAGGAGACAATTCGGTCCAGAAACAGCTTAGCCACATGTAGAGCAGTAAACGGATGTTTCAAAGCCAGAAAGTGAGCAAACTTTGAAAACCTATCCACCACAACTAAAATCGTATTATACCCTTCAGAAGTGGGTAGGCCTTCAATAAAATCCATTGACAAATCCTGCCATACTCCTTGTGGAATGGACAAGGGTTGCAATAATCCCGGAGTTTTAACCAACTCATGTTTCACTTGTTGACAAACCAAACACTGATTAACAAACTCCTGAACAGCCCCCTTTAAACCAGACCAATGAAAAAGTTTCCTAACACGCTGATATGTCACCTGAACTCTAGAATGACCCCCAATTGCTGAGGCATGAAAGGCAGCAATAATCTTGGTCTGTAAAGCCGAGTTAGCACCAATCCAAATTTTCCCTTTGAACCAAATAACACCATCTGATAACATGAAACCTTTTTCATTAGTACCAGAGACAGCCAACTCTTGCAATAAAACTTGGGCTTCAGCATCAGAAGCATATGAGTTCAACACTTCCTGAAGCCAGACTGGTTGTACAATGGAAACAGTTTGAAGTGCAAACAAATGACCCACCCTGGATAAAGCATGTGCAGCCACATTATCCACACCCTGTTTGTACTGAAATTTATACTGCAAACCAATCAGTTTCGTCATGGCCTTTCTCTGAAGATCGGTTGAGTCTCCAACTGACATAAAGACTTATGATCAGTATATATAGTGAAAGGACCCCTCAACAAATAGGACCTCCATTTATCAATTGCCATCATAATAGCCAAGAACTCCTTTTCATATATAGACAAATGCTGATTTTGAATCCCCAAAGCCTTACTGTAGAATGCAATAGGATGACCTGTTTGAGACAAAACGGTGTTAGAGAGAACACTCGCATTGGTAGGGATGACACTCAAGAGTTGGGGCAATTTTCTTCTCATTCAACTCACTCAAATGCCATGCCAACCCAAATGGTTGGGGATACATATTTATAGGCTAGCCATGTAGCCCAAGATGCTAGTCTAAGATGTTAAAGCAAAGATGCTAGTCTAAGATGCTAAAGCAAAGATGCTAGTCTAAGATGCTAAAGCAAAGATGCTAGTCTAAGATGCTAAAGCAAAGATGCTTAGTCTAGTCTAAGATGCTAGTCTAAGATGCTAAAGCAAAAGATGCTAAAGGTGCTAAGACTACAAACTTGTCCACACATGGACATCACACATGTCATGCCAAACAACATGTCATGCCAAAACACACATACACACACATAGACTTATCCTCTCAATCTCCCCCTAAGTCTTGTGTGGCGCCTTCTGGGAAATCTGAACCATCCCAATCCTGGCGCGAAGCTCCTAGAACTTGATCCGCCCAAGCGACTTGGTGAGGAAGTCGGCGAGCTGGTCCTGGGTGTTGATGTAGCTGGCCTTCACACTCCCCTCATCCAAACAACTCCGGATGAAGTGGTACTTTACTCGGATGTGCTTGCTGCGCTCGTGGAAGACAGGGTTCTTTGCGAAAGCCAAAGCAGACTTGCTGTCCACACTGAGCTCCACCGCTTCGGCATCTCTGCCAAGAAGATCGCCAAGCAGCCGAGCCAGCAAGAGAGCTTGAGTTGATGCAGAAGTGGCTGTGATGTACTCTGCCTCGCAACTGGACATGGCCACCACCTGCTGCTTGACCGACTGCCAGCTGATCAGACACTTCCCAAGGAAGAACAACGTCCCGCTGGTGCTCTTGCTTGTGTCGATGTCGCTGGCGTGGTCGCTGTCGCTGTACCCGATGAAATGCGCCGCACCGGGGCACCTCGGGTAGTACAAGTCATAGTCAAAGGTCCCTGCGACATAGCGTAAGATCCTCTTCACAGCCTGCTGATGCTCCGTCGTCGGTCGCTGCATGAACCGACTGACGTAGCTAACTGCGAACGCTAAGTCCGGTCGCGTGTGGACAAGGTAGCGAAGGCTGCCCACAATGCGCTGGTACTACGTCGCGTCCACCTCCTTCGCCGTGCTGTCGCGACTCAGCTTCAGCCTTTCCTCCATGGGAGTGTAGGCTGGGTTGCAGTCGGTGAGTCCGCCCAGCTCGACGATGCGCTTGGCGTAGGCAGTCTGGCGAAGTGAAGTGCCAGAGCTGTCCTGGTGCACCTCGATTCCCAAGTAGAAGGAGAGGAGCCCTAGGTGGCTCATCTGGAAGGTGGCCTTCATCTTCGTCTTGAACGCCTCTACCTCCACCTCCTTGGTGCCGGTGATCACCAAGTCGTCAACGTAGACGCCTACCAACAAGGCATTGTCTCCCTTGCCCCGCCGGTAGACTGCAGCCTCATGAGCACTTTGATGGAACCCCATCTGCCTGAGAGTGGAGTCCAACTTGTCGTTCCAAGCTCGTGGTGCCTGTCGCAAGCCATAGAGGGCCTTGCGTAGGCGGAGAACCTTGTTCTCCTTGCCGGGGATGACAAATCCCGACGGCTGTCGAACGTAGACCTCCTCCGTCAAGTCGCCATTGAGGAAGGCAGACTTGACATCCATGTGATAGACACGCCAACCCTCCTGGGCTGCCAGCGCGAGGAGGACACGAATGGACTCCATCCGTGCAACAGGAGCGAAGGCGTCGTCGAAGTCGACTCCCTCCTGCTAAACAAAACCGCGTGCCACCAGCCGAGCCTTGTGCTTGACCACCACCCCGGCTTCATCTTTCTTCGGCTTGAACACCCACTTAAGGGTGATGGCACGGTGGCCGGCCGAAAGATCAGCCAGCTCCCATGTCTGGTTCCGCTCGACGGCGTCCATCTCCTGCTGCATCGCGGCGCGCCAGGCCGCGTCTCCTTCCGCCTCAGCGAAGGACCGTGGCTCACCGTCGTCGTGCGCCAAGTGCAGCTCCGCATCGAAGTCATGTTGCGCCATCCCAGGAACGGGCTGCTCACCAAGGATGTTATCCATGGTGCGGTAACGTAGAGGCTCGCCGTCATGGCAAGCATCGACACGGTCCCCGTCGTTTGACAATGGAGTAGTGAACTCCACTGTGCGCTGTCCATCATGGACTGAAGCTGCGGATGCCGATCCCGGAGATGTGGGCGCCGGTGTAGGAGAGCGAGGTGTGGCCGGTGCAGGAGGTGGTGGAGTACTTAACGGAGCTGATGATGTGCCAGGTGCTGGGGAAAGCGAGCTCGGTGAAGGTGAGCTGCTAGCTCCCCCCGCTCCCTCGAAGTAGACGTACTCGACGACGAAATCGCTGATCGTCGAAGTCGAGCCATCATCCGCCATCTTGCCCCACGTCCAGCCTCGCCCTTCGTCGAACACGTCTCGTGAGATGTGGACGCGCTGTGTCGTAGGGTCGAGGATGCAGTAGGCCTTGGAGCCCTCCGCATAGCCGATGAAGACCCCTTGCGTACTCCGATCGTCAAGCTTGCCGACGTGGCTGAGCTCCTTGACGAATGTCAGGCAACCAAAAACGCGAAGGTGGCCAACCGTCGGCTTGCGTCCGTGCCAGGCTTCATACGGCGTCTCGCTGTTAAGAGCCTTGGTGGGCGAGCGGTTGAGGAGATGGATGGCAGTCATCACCGCCTCTCCCCAGTAGATCGTCGACATCCCCCTCTGCTTGAGGAGGGCGCGAGCAGTGGCCACCACCGTCTGGTTGCGGCGCTCGACGACGCCGTTCTGCTGTGGTGTGTACGGCGCGGAGTAGTGGCACTGAATGCCCTCGTCGGCGTAGTACGTCGCGAACTCAGCACCCGGAGCTTACGGCCGCACTCCTCCGCGGCAGCTTGATGACGCTTGATAGCATCTGCGGCTGCTGCCTTGGTGTTGAGAAGCACCGCCCACATGTAGCGGGACACATCGTCGACGAGGAGGAGGAAGTAGCGCCGGCCTCCAGGGGTAGCCAGTGTCACGAGACCGCAAAGGTCGCCGTGCACGAGCTCGAGCTTCTCCTTGGAGCGAAAGCTCGCCTGAGGAGGGAATGGGAGTCGTCGCTGCTTGGTCAGCACGCAGGTGTCGCAGAACTGCTCCACATGCTCGACACTCGGCATGCCCCGCCTCCTTGATGCCGAGCTGCTTCAAGGCCTCAAAGTTGAGGTGCCCAAAACGCTCGTGCCACCGCCACGCGTCGTCGTCGCGGCGGGCTACAAGACACACGGGCTGCGCCACCTGCACATGAAGAACATAGAGGCGATTGCTTCCTCTATTTACCTTGGCGACCAGTTGGTGCTGATGATCTCAAATGCGCAGCACCCCATGCTCGATCTCCACGCGCGAGCCATTCTCATCCAGCTGGCCAAGGCTGATGATGGAGTTCCTCAGCTCGGGGATGTAGTAGACACCGGTGAGCATCCGATGCTCGCCGGTCTTGGCGGTGAAGATGACAGAGCCGACGCCCCTTATCTCCACGGCGAAGGCGTCCCCAAACTTGACGGAGCCTCGCACGCTGGAGTCCAGGTCGGAGAAGTGGTCCCGTCGCCCGGTCATGTGATGGGTGGCGCCGGTGTCGAGGAACCACCCGTCAATCTTGTCATCATTGGACCCATTGCCGAGGATGACGTGTGCGCGCGGTTCGTCGACGTGGAGAAGAGCGGCGGCTATCGACGTGGGAGGGGAGTGCAGCTCAATGTTCCCATGTATAAGGAACAGAGCTGGCTCCTCTTGCGCTTGCGCGACATGTGCCTGACCGCCGCGCTTCGCCTGCCGGCAGTCCCTAGCCCAATGGCCGATCTTGCCACAGTTGTGACAAGTGTCATCACGGGTGGCCTTGCGGCCACTGTTGGCGCCGCCAGTAGCGCCTCCACGCGCCTGGGGGGCCTGGCGCCCCCTGCGTGGCTAGCACTTGTTTGATGCCTCCCCCTTCTTCTGCTCTCGCTGGCGAGCGAGCCACTGCTCCTCGGTGAAGAGAAGCTTGCCGCCAGTGGTGGCCGGCTCTGAAGATGGCTGGGGCTCGTCGATGTCGACGATCTTGAGGCGACCTATCGCTTCTCCGATCGACATCCTGGAGAGGTCCATCAAGGACTCGATCGAACGAGTCATTTGCTTGTATTTCCCAAGAACGCAACGAAAGAGCTTCTCAACAGCTCTTTCCTCGTTGATGAGGTCTTCGCCATGCTGCACCAACTTCTGCAGTAGAGAGTTGAGACGGAGAGCAAAATCATCAACATCCTCACCTGGTTTGAAAGCCAGGTTCTCCCACTCCTTGCGTAGTGCCTGCAGCGTAGCCTTGCGGGCGCGATCGCTGTCGATACATACTGCAGCGATAGTATCCCAAACCTCCTTGGCAGTCTGCTTGCAAGCAATCAAACACTGCATCTCCAGCGGAATTGCAGCAACGAGGGCCTCCAGCGCCCATCGATCATCATCGTAGTCGACGTCGTCGTGTGTCGCACTTGGAGCTTCACCCTCATAATCATGGACCACTGGGTGTAGTTGGTCTTGGTGAGGGTGGGCCATCCACCACCAGCACCAGCGTCCTTGAAGATGGTCTGGAAGTCGCGATGACCATGGCGTCGGTCCGGGGAAGGAGAGCCACGCCGCCTGTGAGGGTCGTGTTCGCCATGAGCACGACCGTCGCGTGCGCATCCTCCCGGAGTGTTGTCGGCGCGTCTGGGCCCGTTTGGGCTGCCGCCGTGAGCACGGGGCTGCGCTGCTGCCCACTGCGCCACCCGCTCATCCTTCGCCCTCCTTGGTAACTCGGCCGCCAAGTCGAGGCTACCTCCCTCGGAGGTAGTGCCACTGTTGCTACCGTGGCGCAAAGCTTCGAGCTCTGCCGCCGCAACACGTGCTGCAGCCACAGCCGCCGCCGCTTCCTCTTCCGCTCTCGCTGCTGCCAGTTCTGCCGCCGCCAACCTCACCTTCCGATCTACCGCTGCCACAACCTCTGCTGCCACCCGGTCGCGCTCCTCCACCGCGGCGACTTCGGCCTCCTGCCGACGTCGTGCGCTCGAGGTGACCGAGCGAAGAGTCTCTTGTGGACATTGTGTGGTGGTAGAGTGGAAGGGTCGTGGGGGTTGCTGCTGCACTAGGAGGAAGCCGCTACAATCGAGCTGCTGCTCGGAGTGTGGGTGGAGCTCGCCGAGTCGTTGGTTTCCGGTGGACCGACAAGGGAAGAAGATGAACAAGGAGAAGGGCGTCTCTGTTGGAGAGAGTCGCGGAGGGGATTGGAAAGGTCACAGAACCATACAGCTCTGATACCAATTGTTAGAGAGAACACTCGCATTGGTAGGGATGACACTCAAGAGTTGGGGCAATTTTCTTCTCATTCAACTCACTCAAATGCCATGCCAACCCAAATGGTTGGGGATACATATTTATAGGCTAGCCATGTAGCCCAAGATGCTAGTCTAAGATGCTAAAGCAAAGATGCTAGTCTAAGATGCTAAAGCAAAGATGCTAGTCTAAGATGCTAAAGCAAAGATGTTTAATCTAGTCTAAGATGCTAGTATAAGATGCTAAAGCAAAAGATGCTAAAGGTGCTAAGACTACAAACTTGTCCACACATGGACATCACACATGTCATGTCAAACAACATGTCATGCCAAAACACACATAAGCTGCCTACCGCCGGCCATCCCTGCCTCGCCGCCCTTGATCTCCCCGTCCGGGTCAGTCTCTCTTGCTCCCCCATGTTCGCTCTCGCCTCCCCTCCCCCTCTTTCCCTCCATGGGGCCTCTTTTTCCCCTGGTGGAGCTCGATCAGGATCCGGCTCTTCGGGACTTGGTTTCTTCTTGGGACTTCTCCAATGGAGCCCTCTTCCAACGTTCCATGTTGTCGCGGTTTTCTCTCCCTGTCCACCACCCTTCGTCTTCCCCAGCGGGCTCTTTCCTCCTCCTGGTCGTTTTCCGCCGTTTTACTTTTCGTCTCTCGGTGGACTCGGTTAGTCTTGCCCTCCTTGCTGCCCTCGGGGGCTCCCCGGCTGGTTTTCACGTTGCTGAGGTGCAAGACAGGCACTTCCGCTTCTCTATCAGCAGTAAAGCTGTAGGCCTCTCCATCGTTCGTCTCCGTAGGATCACGACGGATCATTTTGATGTTTACTTCCATCTGTGGCGTGATGGTGGCCCTAACTAGTCCTTAGAGGTCCCGCGTTGGCTTGCTGATGAAGAAAGGAGTTGGGTACCTGCACGCAGGAATTCCCTCCCTCGCCTTCATCCATCCCGCTCCCCTTCGTCTGCCCGCCGTCATCCCTCGCCTCCCCAGTTCCCTGCAGGTCCCAGGTCTCCTCGACGCCGCCCCAGCCTCAAGTCTGCCAAAAAGGTTTCCTTTTCGGATACTATCACTGTTTTTTCTTCGGATCCCCGCCAGCTTGGTAATGGTCCTCTCCCACCCGCCTATTCCCCGCTGTCGTCCTTCGTCCTCGTTGGTTCTGTTCGATGTCCTCTTCCTTCTTCCTCTGTTGGTCTCCTTCCCCGACGAGACCCTGTTGTGAAGCGTCGACCCAGTTCCCGTTCGCCATCAGCCATTTTCAAACTCAACGCTGCTTTGTCGTCCATCCTTGGACGTTTTTCCCGCCCTCCCCTGTGCCTCGACCCTGCCCCCTAGACTCCCGGCGACATCCCTCAGTCTCCCCTTTCCCCCGACAGGACACGGTCTCTCTAGACCATATCTTCACCCGTCTGAAAGGTGATCTCGCCATTGGCCTCCCTCGGATTGTCGCCTCGATGCCAGAGCGCTCGACTGACGCGGGTTGCACCCCCCCGTCGTGTTGCATTAATTGCCCACGTCAGGAACTTCTTTCAAGTTGCCCCCCGCGGATGTCGTCGCTTTCCCCTACCCCCCTTCCCTTCCTTTCTTCCCCCTCTTTGTACCTGACCTCCTTTTCTAATTCTTCTCGGGTTTTTTTCGCTTCTTTCCTCCCGGGGGTTTGCCTCGGAAGTTGGACAGACGCCTCCCCCGCCTTTTCCACCCTCGACTCCTCCGTCTCTAGCCCTCTCCCCTTTCCAGCAACCCTCCTGCTTCTCCCAAGCTCCCCTCGTCTCCATGGCCAACTTTCCGGCGAACCCTCTCCCCTTCGTCCCGTTCGGAGGCTCTCTCCGAGATGGTGGTGGCCCGCTCCGCCGCCAGAGAAACACTGTTGCTATCTCGGGCGAGATCAGCCCTCGCCACGAGTGCTAAGCAATCGCGGAGACCGATGGTCACATTCCTCTGGCGGAGAGGTCGGATTTCTTGATCGCCATCCGCCAGCAAGTGGTGCACCAACTCCTGCTCCGGGTTGAGCGTTACAGCTTTCACCCTCTCGGAGTTGGGATTTTCAAGCTCACTAGTTTGGTTGAAAGAGATTTCCTTGTCAACTCCCCCCCGATCTTCGTTCTCGGGCACCTGGTTCGGTTCGTAAAGCACAATGAGGCCTTGAACTGCCGCACGCTCCTTTTGCTCGCGCGGGTTGGATCATGTTCCTAGGGTTTCCTCTGGACCTCAAAACCCTAGACTTTATCCAACAAATCTGTTCGTCCTTTGGCCAACTCCTTTTCTGGTACAGTCAAGACCCCAGTTTGGCCCGGGTCCTGATCAAAGTCCTCTATGATGATGATCTGGACGTGCCGAGGAGTCTCACTGTAAAGCATGGAAGAGAGATGGACGGCGCTAGCCGCTCATGGACGTTCCCTGTTTACCTCCTCCAATCGGACCTGGCAGATAGATGGCCCGGGGACGAAGCTCCGCCACCCCCCGACAATGGCAACCCACACCCCTTCTTGGACCCAGTTCAACCCGAAGAGCCGGAATGGGTTCAACTCTGGGCGGATCAACAAGATTTTGGCCCCCTGGCCAATCACTGGCAGTAGCAACCTCCCCACAACAACAACTTTCCCAATGACTTGGAGGCCGAAGCGGACCAGAATGATCTGCTCGACTTCCTACATCTTGCCGCTGAAGAACCCCCGGAGATGGGAGACTTAGCTGAGGCTGAGCCGCAGAACAGTGCGGCAGTGTCAAGAGTCTCCTCCGCCTCCTCTTTGGCGCGCATTGTGGAATTGCCAGTTCCGCCGCCTCAACCCCTTCCACCGCAAGAAGCACAACAGTCTCCTCCAACTCAAGGCGGCGCCCCCTCCCAGGCCATCGTTTCCAACCAGCCTCCCCTCCCTCTAGCTCAAACTGTCCCATGGGCAAGGGAGGACAGGCCTATCACATTCGTCTACGCCAGGCGCCGCCCCAGACAGCAAAACCTGGAAAGGATCCCTTCCCCTTCGTCTACTCCGCCCAACTGCCAACCTACTGTTCCGACGCCTCTCGGGCAAAGGGCTAAGGCGAAGCCTTCGGCTGCGCCTCAAATCCAAAGGCTTCAAGTCTACTCGCAAGGGTCTCATCCTCTCGGAGCACCCAAGCATCAAAGAATTCATCGACATATCAAGGTCTGGCACCCCCTGCACTACCCTTTCCATTTCACAAATTCGATTTTCTGCCATTAACCTTTGTGGCGTTGAGGAGTCCAAAGTCACTAACTCCATTCTTACGTCCAGTGACTCTGAGGACCACGCCATGGGAGACCAACCCGGTGCTGCTCAGCTGCCCAGGGAAGTCTAGCATGTTTGTCCCGATCGTCCGCCCATGAAGCTTCGTTACCACAAGACTCTTGCGCCTTCCTCTGGCATCCTGGCCTTGCGGGGGCGCCATTTTGTGTTTACTTACTTCCCTAGTCAGACTGTGATATTTGGTACTCTCGGTTGTTTTACCACGGTTCTGGTGGAGGGTTTCGCCCTACCTTTTGTTTCTAAACTTGCTCGTTTCGTCTGGGAGGGTTTCACCCTTCCGCCTTGGTCTGGGTCCGACCACTCTTCCTGGGGCCTCTACTTTTCGTTTTTATATGCCTAAATCTCGCGAGTGGCGTGCTGTTTCCTGGAATATCTGAGGGCTCAACGCTCCTTGTAAGCGTCTTGCCGTTCGTAACACTGTCACCTCCAACTGTGCGGACATTGTTTGTCTGCAAGAAACTAAAACCGAATTTTTTGATCAGACGCTGGTTCGTAAATTCCTCCCAAAGCGTTTCGATTGTTTTCTCTTCCATCCCTCTTCTGGAGCGTCTGGTGGCCTCCTCACAGCCTGGAAAAGCTCACAATTCATGGGTACCCTTCACTCTAGCTCCTCCTTTCACCTCACGATCTTCCTAAGGAGCACATCTGATAACCGTGTCTGGACCCTCTCCAATGTCTATGGCCCTTGCCATAATCGTGACAGACCTGCCTTCATTGAATGGATGCACTCCCTTAGCATCCACTCGAATGATGATTGGCTCTTCATGGGAGACTTCAACATGTACCGTTTTCCTGAAAACCACAATAGGCAGGGGGCTAATCTTGCTATCATGAACGCTTTCAATAATTCCATCAGCCTGCTTGGCCTCATGGATATCCATCTTCAGGGTCGAGCTTTCACCTGGAGCAACATGCAATCTCCTCCTCTCCTGGTCCAGCTTGATTGGTGTCTAACCTCTGCTCATTGGATTTCCTCCTTTCCTGCTACACACTTTGAAGCCCTCCCTAACTCCTCCTCTGACCACTGTACGTGCCTTGCTCGTATTGCCACGACCATTCCCCGCTCCTCGCTGTTTCGCTTTGAGAATTTCTGGACTAAACTCCCTCACTTCCTTCCCACTGTTGCTTCAAGTTGGAATTCCTCCTCTTCGCCCTCGAGCTCTGCTTCCAGAATTGCTCATAAATTTCGTGTGCTTCAAAAAAGGCTTTCCATGTGGCACTCTGATCTTGGCCCTCTTAGTTTGCGTATCAACAACTCCACCGCTATTATCCATTTTCTGGATCATACTGAGGATCTTAGGCCTCTCTCCCATCCAGAAAAAATCTTTAGAACTATCCTCAAAAACCACATCGCAAACCTCCTCCAACTCCAAAACATATATTGGCGACAGCGATACACGGTGAGGTGGACGAAATTGGGTGATGAGAACACTAAATTCTTCCATGCTGCTGCTAGTGCTCGTAAGCACCAAAACCTTATTCCTGCCATTCAAACTCCTGAGGGTACTTGGGCTTACTCTGCGGAAGACAAGGCCTCGGCCTTCCTTGACTTCTTCCTTGGTAAAATGGGCTTCTCTTCCAATCCAGCTATGAGCTTTAATCTTCAAACTTTAATCCCCAGCCATCCTGGGCTAGATCACCTGGCTGCTGATCTCTCGGCTGACGAGTTCGACCAGGTGATTCGCCACTTGCCCTCGGACAAGGCCCCTGGGCCTGACGGGTTCAACGGCCTCTTCTTCAAACTTTGCTGGCCCATCATAAAACACGATTTCCTGGATCTTGGTCGCTCCTTCTCCTCTTTCCCTTCCCCTGCCCTCCTCTTGCCGCTTAATGGTTCCTACATCCACTCATTGTGAAATCTCAACAGGCCTCCCTGGTTAAGGACTTTCGGCCCATCTCTCTTCTTAACACTAGCGTCAAAATTATCACAAAAATTTTGGCTAATCGTTTACAACCAATCATTCCTTCTATCATCCACAAAAATCAATATGGTTTTATCAAAGCTCGGTCCATTCAAGATTGCATTGCTTGGTCCCTGGAATACACCCATCTCTGCAAATCTTCCAAAGCTGGTACTGTCATTCTGAAGCTCGATTTTGAAAAGCTTTTGACACCATTGAACACTTTGTTATTCTTCTCATGTTTAAACATCTGGGCTTTCCTCCCAAATGGATGGAGTGGATTCATGCCATCCTTGCCTCGGGACACTCCGCTGTCCTCCTCAATGGTATACCAGGCAAATTCTTTCATTGCAAGAGGGGGGTCCGGCAGGGGGATCCCCTTTCCCCTCTCCTCTTTGTTGTTGTTGTCGATCTCCTCCAGCACATTATCAACCGGGCCGCTGCTTTGGGGTTCCTTGACGCTCCTTGTCATAATCCCAACGACGATTTCCCCATCGTCCAATATGCGGATGATACCATGATATTCCTTAGAGCCAATCAGAGAAACATCTTTTTGTTCAAAGCTCTTCTCAACTCCTTCTCCTTTGCCTCTGGTCTCAGGGTCAACTTCGACAAATCCAGCCTCATCCCTCTTAACATTTCCAATGAGGACGCTTGTATCTTGGCGGCCACTTTCGGTTGCAAATTGGAGACCCTCCCGTTTACTTATTTGGGCCTCCCTCTAGGCACCCTTGCGCCTAGGTTCAAAGATTTTAGCTCCCTCTTGGACAGAATTGAGCGTCGCTTATCTAGCACCAACTTTTGTCTGTCCTTGGCTGGTAAACTTCAACTGGTCAATTCTGTTTTCTCAGCCCTTCCCACCTATGCTACGTGCACCTTTAAACTCTCTGTCAAGGTTATTAACCATGTTGATCGTGCCCGTCGTCACTGCCTGTGGCGAGGATACAATTCATCCTCTTCCTCCCATCCAAGAGTTGCTTGGAGCGGTGTTTGCCAGCCCAAGCTCAAAGGTGGACTTGGTGTCATCAATCTTAGAACCCAGAACGTGGCTCTCTTGCTCAAACATGCCCAAAAATTCTTCTCAATAACTGATACCCCTTAGGTCCTTCTGGTCTGGCGGCATTACCAGAACTGTTCGTTGGCTCCTCACCTCGCACCCCCAAAAGGTTCCCGCTGGTGGAAGGAGATCCTTAAGCTCTCCACTATTTTCAGGGGTATCGCTCGTCCCCTGCCTGGCAGAGGTATTTCAGTCGCCTTTTGGGAGGATTGTTGGCACAATTCTCCGCTAAAGATTGCCTTCCCACGGCTCTTTTCTTTCTCCAAGATCCCCAACTGCTCCTACAGCAATTTCATGGGACACGCTCACTTGGAGGACAACTTCTTTCTTCCTCTATCCCAAGAGGCTCTCCTGGAATTCAATCTCCTCTCGATCATCCTGGGGAACCTTGACCACGTTCAGACCCCAAACGATTGGTCTTTCATTTGGGGGACCCCAATTTATTCTTCCAGACGCTTTTACAGTCTTCAGTTCGCTGAACTCCCAACCCACATTGTCTTCTCTTGGCTTTCGAAAGCCAAGAGTTCTTGCAAGATCAAAGTGTTTGAAAGAGAATGGCTGGGAATTAGTAGATTGATTATGGGGGAGCCCAAGGCTCAATATATATAGGCAAGGATGTCCCAGGAAATAGGAAAGCTCTAATCTAGAAGGAAAGGGCTAAACAAGGAAATAGCTAAACAAGGAAGGAGCTAATTCAGCTAATCTAGGAGATCCTTGCCAAATAATCTAGGGAATCCTTGCCAAATATAAATACTACGAAAACCAGGGAGGGAGGCACCTCTAGGGTTCCAGCCGAACCCCCCCTGGGCCCGTGGGCCTATACATCACGCTAACACGCCCCCGCAGTTTGAACGTCGGTGCTTAGCCACGGACATTCAGACTGGACCGAAACTCAGTGAACACCGAAGAAGGCAGCCCCTTCGTGAAGACGTCGGCGAACTGGGATGTCGTGGGAACATGAAGAACCCGCACGGCACCCATGGCGACCTTCTCACGGACGAAGTGAAGATCGATCTCGATGTGCTTCGTCCGTTGATGTTGTACCGGGTTGGAGGACATGTAGACGGCGCTGACATTATCACAGTAGACAATTGTGGCGCGGCGAAGCGGAATGTGGAGCTCGTGGAGGAGCTGGCGTAGCCAAGAAGCCTCAGCAACACCATTGGCGACAGCGCGGTACTCAGCTTCTGCACTGGAGCGAGAGACAGTATTCTGTCGCTTGGAGGACCAGGAGACCAAGTTGTCGCCGAGGAACACAGCATAGCCCGAGGTGGACTTGCGCGTATCGGGACAACCAGCCCAGTCAGCATCAGAGTAGACCACCAAGTCATCCTGAGTCGATGGTCGGAGATGAAGACCCAGGTGAAGAGTACCCCGAATGTACCGAAGAATGCGCTTGAGAGCGGACAGGTGAGGCTCTCGCGGATCATGCATGTGAAGACAGACCTGCTGCACGGCGTAGGCAATGTCGGGCCGTGTGAAGGTCAGGTACTGCAGGGCGCCAGCAAGACTGCGGTAATCTGACGGGTCGGCGACTGGAGCTCCAGAGTCGGCTGAGGTCTTGGGACTGGTGTCAACAGGCGTAGTGCAAGGTTTGCACTCCGCCATGCCAGCACGATCCAAGATGTCCAACATATACTGCCGCTGAGAGAGAACCATACCATCAGCAGTGCGCTGAACCTGCATCCCCAAGAAGTGATGAAGTTCTCCCAAATCCTTCATGGCAAATTCCCGCTGGAGAGCCAGGATGACTTTCCGCAGAAGATGTGTCGAAGAAGCAGTGAGAATAATATCGTCGACATAGAGGAGCAGATAGGCCGTGTCAGATCCTTGGTGGTAGACGAACAGCGAGATGTCTGACTTGGCCTCCACAAAGCCGAGAGAGACCAGGTATGTGGCGAAGCGGCTGTACCAAGCACGAGGAGCCTGCTTCAACCCATAAAGCGACTTATTCAGGCGACAAACAAAGTCGGGGTGAGCAGGATCCTCGAATCCGGAGGGCTGAGCGGCGAACACCGTTTCTGTCAGGGTGCCATGGAGGAAGGCATTCTTGACGTCGAGCTGGTGAATTGGCCATTGGCGGGAGAGAGCCAGAGAGAGCACCGTGCGGACTGTGGCAGGCTTGACGACGGGACTGAAAGTCTCGGCAAAGTCAACTCCAGGACGCTGGGTGAAACCACGAAGGACCCAACGAGCCTTGTAGCGTTCCAGAGAACCATCGGCGTGGAACTTGTGCTTGAAGATCCACTTGCCCGTGACAGTGTTGGCATGTCGGGGGCGAGGAACCAAGTCCCAAGTCTGGTTCTGGAGAAGCGCTGTATGCTCTTCCTCCATAGCAGCCCGCCAATTGGGATCGGCAAGGGCACTACGGAAGGTCTTCGGAACCGGAGACAGGGGCGCAACATGGTATAGTACCGGCACGCGGAAGCCATCCTTGGCCCGAGTCACCATGCGATGTTGGTTGACTGTAGGTGGGACGGCGACAGCACCCGGGGAAGAGGGCCGGGTGCTGGGGAAGCAGCCGGTGTTCCAGGGGCTGGCGCAGGAGCCGGTCCAGCCAGGGCTGGAGCGGCCGGCTTGGGGCGCCTGGAGTAGACGCGCAGAACTGGGGGCTGCGCGCTTGGTGGAGACGGTGCCGCGCGTGGCAGCGCGGGGAAGTCGCCCGGTTGTCCCGCACGTGGGGGTGCGGAGGGGGCCGGCGTGTCCGCGCCTGGCGAGGACAACAGCGCCCCGGTCGGCGAGGAGGGAGTCGAGGCCGCACGTGACGCCGTACCCGCACGTGGGAGTGCGGGGAACCCCGGGGGGACTGGGGGTGCAGGAAGAACGGCACCACGAGAGCCTGGAGATCCTGCAGAAGACATGGTCGGCAGTCCTAAAGGGACTGTCGGGTTAGAGAATTCATCTAAAAAGGTGAAGTCCGTAGCCGTGGGTGGCGAGGGTTGCTCGGCGAAAGGGAAGGTGGACTCGTCGAAGACAACGTGACGAGAGATGATGACTCTATTGGTGGTAGGATCAAGGCATCGATACCCCTTATGGTGAGCGGAGTAGCCAAGGAAGATGCAAAGGGCAGAACGAGGTGCAAGTTTGTGGGGAGCAGTTGCCGAGAGATTGGGATAACACTTACAACCAAAAACGCGGAGATGATCGTAGGACGGCGCACTACCAAGCAGGGCAGAGTGCGGGGTCGAGAAATCGAGCGTCTTGGTTGGCAAGATGTTAAGGAGGAGGGTCGCAGTGTGCAACGCCTCGGCCCAATATGGAGGGGGCATGCTCGCCTGAAACAGAAGAGAGCGGATGACATCATTAGTGGTACGAATGATCCGCTCCGCTTTGCCATTCTGTGGGGACGTGTAGGGACACGACATGCGAAACAAGACGCCATGAGTGAGGAAGAAGGTGCGGGCGCTGGAGTTGTCGAACTCCTTGCCGTTGTCACTCTGGATGGCCTTAACGCGGGTGCCGAACTGGGTAGACACATAGGCAAAGAAGTTAGACAGAGTGGTAAAAGTGTCAGATTTCAAGCGTAAAGGGAATGTCCACAAGTAATGTGAGCAATCGTCAAGAACAACAAGATAATATTTGTAACCAGAGACACTAGCAACAGGTGATGTCCATAGGTCACAATGAATAAGATCAAAGTTGTTTGACGCCCGAGACGCTGAAGTACCAAAAGGAAGACGAACATGTCGTCCCAACTGACACGCATGACATAGAGAATCCAAACTTTTATTACAAGCCGGAATAGCTGAAGCGAGTTTGGAGAGGGCCTCGCGACCGGGATGGCCGAGGCGACGGTGCCACAGGTACGGTGGCGAAGAGCTGGCGACAAGGGAGTGAGCGACAGGCAGCTGCAAGGGGTAGAGCGGACCGGAGCTATTGCACCTGATGATCACGTTCCGCGAGAGAAGATCCTTCACAGAACAACCATACGGGTCAAACTCCACAGAACAGTTGTTATCGACAGTGAATTGGCGAACAGAAATAAGATTCTTGATAAGCTGAGGCGAAACAAGAACGTTATTTAAAGCAAGGGGGCCAAGTTGCGCCTTGCCGGTGGCAGTGACGGGCAAGAGCGAACCATTACCGACAACAATGGATGTGGGAGAGGGAAACCGAGGGATTGAGGAGTGAGAGAGAGTACCATCATCGGAAGTCATGTGGGAGGAAGCACCGGTGTCAAGGTACCAGTCGTTGTTCACCGGCGGAGTGACCGTCATGGTACTGAATGTAGAGGCCAGTGAGTTCTGGTCCCAAACCGGAGAGCCTACCATGGGCTGGTAGTGGAACGGCGCCAGCTGCGGCGGCTGGAAGGCCTGTTGGGCGGAGACGCCGGGGGCTGGCAGGTAGGCCGGCTGGGGAAGCTGCATCTGCTGAGCCAGCAGAGCCTGCTGCAGCGCCTGCTGCTGAGGGCCGGCACGGCCCTGAGGGAGCGGGGCCAGCGGGGGAGTCCGGGGACCGGGCCACATTTGAATGGACCCGGTCCACGGATTGTAGACGGAGGGCCAGGTCGCGCCAGACCCAGCAGGCGCCCCAGGTGCGGAGGAGGGAGCATTGGGACCTGGAGCAGAGGTGCTGCCAGCCCGACGGTCCTTCTTCTTCTTGTTCTTCGGCTTGGGGGCGCCACCACCGGTCCGAGGAGGGCCACCGCCGGTCGCTGCAGGCTGGCGAGAGGAGCCAGTGGCGACAAGAGCAGTGGAGGGGGCAACAGGGTGCTGCACCATGTTGATCTCCTCGAGAAGGAGTTCGTTGCGGACGGCGGCGAAGGAGGGAAACGGGCGCCCGCGCCGGAGATGGACGCCGATGTCCTTGTAGCGCTCGTTGAGCCCACGAAGCACGTTGAGGACCAAGGTGCGGTCAGTGACGTGCTCGTTGAGGTCAGCGAGATCGTCGGCCATCTTTTTGAAGCGCTTGCAATACTCGGTGATGGAGAGATCACCTTGAGCAAACGCGCGAAATTTGGCGTCGAGGTGGAGGGCACGGGTCTCCTGGTTGCCGAGGAAGTGATCCTCGATGGCGAGCCAGGCCTCGCGGGCGGAGGCGCGGTGGTCGATCACGGCGTCGGCGAGGTCAGCGGAGACCGTGCTGTAGAGCCATGACTTGACGACGGCGTCCATCCGAGTCCAGTCGGCAAGGGCCGAGACGGAGTCGCTGTGGACGTGATCCAGCAGCGAGTATTTGGTGACGGCGAGGAGGAACTGCTCGCGCCAACGGGGGTAGTTGCCGGCGGTGTCGAGGACGGTTGGCACCAGGCTGCGTGCATTCTGCACGGAGACTGCCTGGGCGTGGAGGTTGAGGACGGCAGCGGCCTCGTGGAGCATCATGGCGTGGGTGACGCTCATGTCGCCGCCCGCGTGAGGCTGATCGACGGATCAACCGCGGCGGCGGCGTCGGCCCGGGCCTTGGCCGCCCGAGCGAGGGCAGTGCGGACGCGCTCCGCGGCAGCGTCGCGCTCGTTGGAGGCGGCGGCGGCTTCCTGCTCAGCGGCCTGAGCGGCGGCCAGAGCAGCCTCGCGGAGGGCGCGGCGAGCCTCGGCGTCGGTCTGCGAAGGAGCATCGCCATCTAGGCGAGGCTGATCAGCAGGATCGACGTGGGAGGAGGGAGGAGTCCCAACCATACCGGTGCACAGCTAGTGTGCGCAGGGGCAGCGGAAGGGCGAGAGGGAAGAGTCCCGGTCTCGTGATACCATGAAAGAGAATGGCTGGGAATTAGTAGATTGATTATGGGGGAGCCCAAGGCTCAATATATATAGGCAAGGATGTCCCAGGAAATAGGAAAGCTCTAATCTAGAAGGAAAGGGCTAAACAAGGAAATAGCTAAACAAGGAAGGAGCTAATTCAGCTAATCTAGGAGATCCTTGCCAAATAATCTAGGGAATCCTTGCCAAATATAAATACTACCAAAACCAGGGAGGGAGGCACCTCTAGGGTTCCAGCCGAACCCCCCCTGGGCCCGTGGGCCTATACATCACGCTAACAGTGTTCTTCTGGTTGCTCCTCAAAATAGAATCCACTCCAAGGTGATTTTACGACAGAAACATATTCTGCCTCAGCAACAAGACTTGAGCTGCTGTCTCTGCAACACTGGGGAGGATGAATCCATCACCCATTTGTTTTTTCAGTGCCCATTCAGCAGCCGCTGCTGGAACTTCCTCCACATCAACTGGCCAGCTATTGACCCAATTGAAGACAAGATACTTCTGGCCAAGCGAGCATTTCGCAAGAATTTCTTTATGGACATTGTATTAATTGCGTCTTGGTCCATTTGGTTATTTAGGAATCAATGTATTTTTCACAATGTAATGTCGGACTTCTCGGCTTGGTTGAATGTTTTTCTTGTATCTTTCTCTCTTCAGTCTCGGCGGCTCTCGCCCTCCCTCAGGACTTCTACCCGCTGCTGGCTAGATTCCTTGTAACCCCCTCCCTGTATCTTTCTTTTGGGCTCGCCCCCTTGCATCGTTTAATATATTTTTAGTAGGAGCCTTTCCTGCTAACCTCAAAAAAAAAACACATACACACACATAGACTTATCCTCTCAAACAGCACCTACACCAGTGTCACAAGCATCAGTTTCCAAGGCAAGAGGTTTATCAAAACAAGGAAGGGCTAAAACTGGAGTGGAACACATGGCATGTTTCACTGCATCAAAAGCCAACTAAGCTGCTTGACTCCACTGAAATGTTTTGGATTTCTGTAATAACACAGTGAGAGGCTTAGTAATCACTCCATAATTCCTTACAAATTTTCTGTAATATCCAGTAAGGCCCAAAAACCCTCTTAACTCGGAAATGGATTGAGGAACATGCCAATTTTTCATAGCAGTTGTCTTATCTGGGTCTGCAGCCACCCCTTTGTCTGAAATAATATGGCCCAAATATTCAAGCTCAGTAACAGCAAAGGAACACTTACTTCTCTTGGCCACCAATTGATGTTGTAGCAAGATTTGAAGAACAATAGTCAAATGTTGGACATGTTGTTGCAAGGACTTGCTATATACCAATATATCATCCATGAAAACTAGAACAAACTTCCTCAAATGTGCTGCAAATATAGAATTCATTAGGCACTGAAATGTAGCTGGGGCATTAGTCAATCCAAATGGCATGACTTTAAAATGAAAGTGCCCATGATGTGTCTTAAAAGCAGTTTTCAACTCATCTTCTTCCTTCATCCTGATTTGATGGTACCCACTTTTCAAATCCAATTTGGAAAAATATTGGAACCTCCCAACTCATCCAATAACTCATCAATCAAAGGTAATGGAAACTTATTTTTCACAGTGATAGAATTTAACTTCCTGTAATCCACACATAATCTCCAAGACCCATCCTTTTTTTAAGGAATAGCACTTGTGAGGCAAAAGGACTATAACTATGAGCTATGAGCCCTTGAGCCAGCATTTCAGCAATTTGTTGTTCAATCTCATCCTTTTGAGCAGAAGAATACCTGTATGGCTTGGAATTCACAGGAATAGCTCCAGGCAACAATGGAATAGCATGGTCTAGCTCTCTGTGTGGAGGTAATTGTGAACAATCCTGAAAAACAGGCCCAAACTGACTCAACACCGAGTGGATCTCATCTGGCACAGACTGTGCTCCTTCTGTACTCATGGAATGTACAATGGCCACAGCCCAGATATCATTACCCTTTTAACATTTAAGGAGTTGTTGAGGAGAGATCTGTTGTACTGCCATAGTATGATCCATAGACCCACCCATCAGAGTCCTCTGCATTCCTTTGTACAAAAAAGAAAGTTGTCTGGCCTTCCAATCACACTGCATAGGACTGTAACAAGTTAACCAATCCATTCCCAAAATCATGTCATAACCCCTTAGGGGTAACACTTTCACCTCATGTTCAAAAGTTAGACCCTGAATCCACCATGCCAATTTCTGAATTTTCTGTGTGCACAATAACATGGAACCATCAGCCACCTTTACTTGAACTGGAGCCATGGTTTCAATTGGCAATTTCAACTTCTGTACCAAATCCAAATTCACAAAGCTATGGGAACTTCCAGAATCCACCAAAATAAGAACAGTCTGATTCTGAATCAAGGCTTGTAACTTGATGGTGTTAGAATCATGAAGCCCAGCCATGACATTGACAGACAAAAAATGATCAACCTCTGTGGCTGCCACCACATCTAACATTTCCTCTGTTAAAAATTCAGGAGTGTCCAATACTTCAGTTGCATGCAACTGAGCCGATCCTTTAACCACACACACATGTGTTGGAGAGTATTTATCTCCACATTTGAAACACAACCCATTGGTTCTTCTGAATTCCTTCAATTGTTGGGCCTTCCATATCTCATTAGGCACAAACTTTTGCTTCTCCCCATTTTTCACAAATCCTTGCTTGCCCCATTTCCTCCTCTGATCAGGTGTATCCAACAAACTTTCCTTGGCTAAAGCCAAATGGTAAGCATGTGTCACAGTTTGGGGAACATGTGACTGCACATGTACTCTTATTTCATCCTTGAGTATACACAAATTGGCCCACCAGCCAAACCTGACTTGCTGCATGAGGGTCATACAACTTAATATGATAGATCAAGTCATCAAAGTTGCTCTTGTACTCATGCACAGAACCAGTTTGTCTTAAACTTAAATTTCATTCATTTTCAAATGCTGAATATTAGCCTCAAATTCTTCAGACACAGCAGTTTTAAAAGAGTTCCAATCATGTCTTCCAACCAGTTGTTTCCAAGCCTTATACCAACTAGCTGCCTTCCCAACCAAATTGAGGGAGGCTGCAGACACCGTGAATCCCTTCGGAATTTGGTACATTTCAAAATAGGTCATGCAATTGTCAATCCAAACCCGGGCACCCGACCCATCAAATTTTGGAAAATCCATTCTCGGCATACATGTTCTTCTCTATGGGTGATCTCTATCTCCACCCTCCCCCGGACCGGCATGCTCTCTGGGCATCACCCCAACAGTTTCACTGGAACTATGCGGCTGGTTGGTTCTTCTCATGCCCGTGTCCAAATCCTGCTGGAATTGTCCCATCAGCACCATAGACATGTCCACTTTGGACTGCATCTGATCCAATCTCTCCTGATGAACCTCCAGTTTCCCATCCATGTGATCCAATTTTGCCGCCAACGCCGCCACAGCTTCAAGCACCTTCTCCTCCATCTCTTCCACCAAAGAGAGAATGTGTCGAGTCTGGATAGTTTGTCACGCCAGATCGACTCCTGCCTCTGATATTCACCGAACCTTCAAGAGGAATTATAGCAACCAAGCGAACAGCTGACTACCAACCACTCGATGGAAATTACCGGCAAAAATTTCAGAGGTCCACCAAGCAAGGGATGCTAACCTTGCTCTGATACCAATTGTTACGAAACTCGCCGGAGTTAGGATTTCCACCGGCGAGAGTAACCGGCGATCGGAGCTAAGGCAGAGGAATAAACGAGGACGAGAGAATTATGTTTTCTGTTTTCGATTTCTTACCCATACTGTTCATCGCCCGACACTATATACAGTGCTAGCGAATACGCCACCCACATTGACAGCACACACACGCACATTGACAGCACACACCTGCCTTTCCAATTACAAGGCGTCAACACAGAATACGCCACCATTCGAACTACTTTTGCCGCCTATCCATTCTTCCCGCCAAGCCCAGTCTTCCCTCTGCTTACGCTTCCGCTGCATTGTCTGATGACACACCATCAGGTGTGACACCGTTCCATTGATATAAAAATGCAATACAGTATAAGGTAACACAGGCATACCAAAAAACAATTTAAGCTTGCCAGGTCCCTTGATAACAACATTGTTAACAGAATATTGCACTGTTATAATCAAGAAAATATATGCTTCACCATACCTGTGGCTCATGCTATGGCTCCTGTTGTAGCTCCTTCCACGGCTCCTTCCACGGTGAGGGGTCAGGGATCTTGAATAGCTTCTTCCACGCCTGTTACAATCGAGGCCTTGTATTCAAATATGATCTGCTTATAACAAAGAAATCTCACGGGAAATACCTGGGATTCTTAGGTCTGTTCTGGCAGTCCCTTTCTATATGGCTCATGTCTCCTTCCACAACGATGTTTCTCATATGAAGAGCTTATAAATATGCTTGCCTTATCAGATTTCATATGAAACCTTTATTTCGGCTGTTTCCACATGCATATCATGCACTGCTTTTTCAAGCTACAATAAAAACATGGAATAAGTACCAGATTATCATTATATATGAATTGGACAAATAATAAATTTTAAAGAGCTTTATGCAGTCATATATTGAAAGAAATAAAGCAAGACAATAGGAACTATAATTTGCTACAAAAACTCAATAAAACCTGTTTTTCATAGTAAAGAATACATATACATTCTGTGAAGAACACATTTGACATCTGAACTATTAATTGGAACTAAAACTTACATTAGCAACACACTCCTTCTGAATGCCTATATTCTTTTTTAGGTTTTCTTCTCTCTTATTTGCTTCAGCTAAAGATGATTGTTGGGATGCTAACGGATGGTTTGGTGTTTTATTACTGAAATGTGAACCTCATTACCGACAAACAAGTAAATAAAATGGTTTCGGCACATACCAGAGTAATAATAAGTAATAACTGTGGTTCCTTCCTACAGTTGTCAGCATACTGCAATGCACAATCTACTGGGACAATCTAGATTGAAGAGAAGCTTGTATGGTTGCATCTTCATAGGTTTGACCTGGCAGGGGATATAGTTGTGGGTGCCTTAATGGCTGAGTTTGAATAGGTGTAAACAGTGGAACCGTGTTTTCCTCACGAGATGGAAAATCAACACCAGCATTCTGCACATAGGGCAGGAAGATATCTTGTTCATGGTTTGGATGGAAGCAATTGACAAATTTATTGCACATATAATTTTGAATCAAAACAAAGTGCAGGACATAATGAGGTTAAGAGAAACAGTTCAAGTAGACAGTTGAATTCCGTGATTACACAGGATAAATAACAGAAGAAAAAATGAAAGGAACAGACGACAACGATACCCTGAGTTCTTGGTAAGCAGCATAATACTGGGGATATCTGCCGGATGGACCTCCAAAAGACACTTGCCATGTGTCAATTAAACTCAATATTTTCTCCCGGGCATTTAAATCTGGATGCTACCATAAATTGACGATCAATTTCAGACGCACAAGAATGTAGGAAAGCAGTAGGTAAGCACTGAATGAGTGTATTGTCCTCACCTTTTTCTTTACTATCTTGACCATTTCACTTAATATGCCTCGCTCAATGATTTGCTGGTAAACAGCATCCCCACAATTTTTGCTCAGAGTTTCTAGCGCCTGAAAAAGAAGACACCTGTGCACAACAAATCAGCACAGCAAACAAGACAAGAATGTCCACACAGAAACCATGCACATATGATTGTTGCTTTCAAACTCTGGAAGAAGCACAATAAAAAATGACTTCTAAAATTTACATGGATAGTAAAAACAAGTGAATTCTGAAATTTAGCAATGAATCCACCTAAAACTCTCATTGTTAAAATAATAATCCAGAAGATAACATACTGAGTCTCAATACACAAGGAGTCTTGAAATATTTGCATATAGTGTCAGAATTTGAACTTTTGAGTTCTTATTTCCAAGGCGCTTATTTAAGAACTTGAGTGCATCCTTTGCTTGCCTGAACTTCAGCAAACACTTATCAGCATGTTAATTATGCATGACAAATCAAAAATTGTATTGGAAACATTGCAAATAATTCCTAGAAATCATTTAAGACCAAACAACAATGTAGTAGAGAAACAGTAACTGACAAGAAATTTATGATTGGTCGTCTGCATCATATCACGCAGGCGATCAGTGGCATGGAGGAGAAGGGCTGGGTCGGCAGCGGAGGATGCCCCGAGGGCGCGGAGCTGGGCATCGAGATCGGCAAGGAGGGCGCCGAGGGGGTGATAGTGGGTGGGGACATGGGCGAGATGCCTGGTGGGCGAAACCCGCGGCGAAGGCGGCGGCGAGGAGGGGTAGGGGAGGGAGGCGGGGGAGGGAGAGTGTGCCCACGGGGAAGAGGAGGAGCGGAAGCAGGACATGTGATGGTCGGAGGGGGAAGGGGAGGTTGGGCTCGGTGGCGAGGTCGGCCCAGACGTTGGAGGAGGAACGGCAGGGAAGAGGACGTCGGCGTGCAGGAGGGCGACAGTGAGGCGGCCCGGAATAGGCAGCGGTGGGGGAGAGGCGACGTAGGCGTGGGGGAAGGAGGGGGCGGATGCGATCTGCGGGCGGAAACCCGCCGCCCGGACCCCCGCCGCCAGGAGCCCCCTCCGCCCGGAGCCACGAGCGGAGACGACCGACGCCTGGAGGGGGAGCGGCGGCCTATATGGCGCTGCGACCGGCACCACGCCGCGCAGGTCCACGCCACCTGCGCGAGATGACGCTCCGCTTTGACGCTCACGAGGGCGGAGGTGGGTGTCGACCGCAGGCGACGGCGGCCAGCGGAGGCGGGACGCGACCGGCGGCGGCGTGAGACCTCCGGCGGTGCGTGAGAGACCACCAGCGGAGGCGGGACGGAGCCCCGCCGCCCGGAGCTCCCTCCGTACGGAGCCCCGCCCGCCCGGATGCCTCGATTGATCGATCGCTCCACTCATCGCAGCCGCAGTAGGTAACCCAGTAACGACATGGACTCGCGCCCCACGCGGCCTCCAGGGACAAGCTCCTCCATCCTGTACCGCGGCCTCCCAGTCCTCTCCCCTCCCCATAGCCGCCAGCGACGGCGGTGGCGCCATCGCTGCGACCTCCACGCTCGCGCCCGACGAAGAGGTCATAGAAAAAGGGATTGTCACTGATAAGTGGGACATCTGACTATACGATAAGGGAAAAGTGACAAATAATCGAAGCTTATTTTTTAGAGTGTCAAATCATCAAATATTATATTAAAAGAGTGGCACAACTTGTTCCGAACCTAAAAAGAATAATTTTCTTTAAAAATCATTCATCCCACCTATCTTACATCCTACAACTTTTTAAAAGTAGGATTATTTCATCCGGTCTCAAAATATCCATCCATCACTCTCGATGCAAACACATGTTGTCTAGTTCTAAGTGGGTGTTTAGATTCATAACTAAATTATAGCTTATGTTAGATCGGATATTTAGATATTAATTTGAAGGACTAAACATAAATTAATTATAAAAATAATTATAGAATCAGAGAATAATTTACTAGATGAATTTATTAAGCCTAATTAATCCATGATTAACAAATGTTTACTGTAGCATCATATTATTAGATCATAACATAATTAAACTAATTAGATTCTTCTTGCGAATAATCTATCTTATGCAATTATTTTATGGGGGAAGTTCAATGTCCACGCACGTACGAGTACGTTTGTGTACTACGGTTCTGTTTAGTTCAGTCATAATTTATCACCATATTACTGTATGCAATTATTTTATTATTACTCTTAATTCATGTCATACACATTAATATTATTTAAAATATATTATAATAATTTAATATATTCTAATTATACATTAAAGGCATTACTAGCACTGATTGCTCGCATCGAGGTAAGTGGAAACATAATCATTTTTAGCTCCTTTTGCATCTAATAAATAAATCACTTCTAGCTACTCGATAACCAAACAATCAGATTCCACAAACACAAGTTCCTCCGTTCCTCAGGTGCCTTCGACACAAAGGACTCAAGTCAAGTCAACGCGCGATCCCCCACGCCGGGCAACACACACGGATACACCCACACCGCCTGAGCTAGTGAGCTTGCCGGTTTCCGTTTTTTGGAGGTACACGTTGTTGGGGCCCTCGGGGTGGTGGAAGTGTGGGACAGCTTGCCTAGCTTGGGAAGGAAGAAAATGGCGAGAGAGAGAGAGGGAGGGTGGAGGACTGGAGGGCCAACTTGTTCGTTGACGTGGTGGCTTCCCAAGAAGTGGTCTCACCCGAGCCTGAGGGAGTCAGGGGTGGCCCACGAGGCAGGTTCGGAGCCAACCAAGAGCAAGGGCAGGGCTTAGGGCTGCTTCCAGCGCAAGGAGCATGTCTGCACCCGGCCCACCACGTCTTCCATGCGGTCGCACGCATGTGGCCAACGCTGCCTGGCACCCTTAGGAGAGTCACGAGTGCCAGCCACGTGGGTTTATGAGATTTTAATTGTAGCGTGGAAACTGGAAATGCCACTTTGAACCACCCCTCCGATGTATAAATCGCAAAAACCCCAAAAAATATTTTACATTACTCGCTACTCTTTCTTTCCCATTATCTTCATCATCTAAGCGTTTTTCAGATTTTCCACAATCTACATCATCTAATAGTTGAGTCATTAAAGCAGCACATCGTATTATGTGTGAATTGATTTAGAGTCTGCATGTATAGCTTTGACTTCCGCTTTTGTTTCTTATTTTACTAGTACTCCACATTATCACATGCACATGTAGGTTGAGAGTGCGGAAAAACAAAGCAAGAAACATAACATACGAAAAGAATTTAAGCTTCATATCTCTCATCTTGGTCATCGTGTCAAGTTGTTAGATGATGGAGATAATGAGAAGGAGGTAGTATATCCGAAGCAACAATCTCCGGCGGTGGCATGCAGCTATAGCCTACAGGGACAACACAGTTTGTAGGGAATGGAGTGAGCCGCGAGCGTGGCAGTGTCCATGTACCCTAATGTCGAGGCGGCCGCGTCGTGGTGTGGTCGTCGTCCCGCACCCGAGCGGGGTTTCCCGCCAAGCGCACAGGGACATCTGGTTTGGTTTCGTGTGGAGATGGGTAAAGCCAAGAATCCCCGAACCCTTTCCACACGCGCCAGAGGTCCGCGACGAGCGGGGCAGCTGGCTTGCTGGCCCGCACCTATTTATAGCCACTGCTCCGCCCCCACAGCACACTCCCACCTCACTTGCCGAGAAGTTCCCATCCCCACACATCTCTCCTCCCTCGGGGCTCGGGCCTCGGATGCTGGTGTTGCTGCTCTCTTCCCCACTGGAGCCGGCCGCCTCCCTCCCTCGTCGCAGCCGCTCGCCATGGCAGAGTAAGCATGGGGTTTCTGTTGATCATCGGGTTGTAGCGTAGGTCGGATTAAACCTTTCTTCTCGGTGCAGTTTCTTGCTTTGCTTCTTTTCTTTTCTTTTCTGTGTTTGACGCGCAGACCGATTTGGGGGTTTTGTTCTCCCCCCTTATCGTGGTTTTGGACAGATCGCGTAAATGGCGTAATGCAGTTGTGTTTGTTTGATCGTCAAGTGGTGGATTTTGGTGTGGGGTTTCGGATGGTCCTAGGGGATCAATCTGGTGCTCTGGGCGAAGTGGAGGGCGAGCTAGTTCCTGGTGGCGTCGTGGCTGAAATGCGCGAGATCGGCGAGGGGAGGAAGTCTCGGATGGTGTCTGCAGCGTTTCTCGCAGCTGCAACACTGGGGATTTTGCAGTTTGCAGACGTTTGAGGGGAATCTTCCGCTGGAAGCAAGCAACGAGCGGATGAAGGTTCTGCCTTTTGTGGAGACTGGTTGTGGAATCGTCCGAGCTTAGCTGTTCCTTGCTATTTGGATGATGGGTTCCGTTGATCTGTGGTGGGTGGTCACAAAGCAGATAGCATATTACGGATTCGTGTCATCAGATGGTCGATTGAATTGCTACTGGTCTCGGTGATGGTGCAGAAATGGTTTTCAGAATCGATGGATCACAAAAGTGTTTCTTTTGCGCACCGCCTCAGTGTGTGGCTCACGAAACCTTAGTGGCTGTTCTTGCTTATCATGGTCATGCCCTGCACTCGATTTTGCAACATTGTAGCGGCTAAGCGACTACCGGATTAGTGTTCTTAATGGTCAGGCTTGTGGCTTCTAAGGCACCGTTTGTAGGGATTCTCTTAGCTGAATCATCAAGAGAATCAGAAGAGCTATACCAAAAGCACCTTAAGTGAAGAAGGTCTTAGCTTCCAGATTTCGGAATGTTTGTAGTGGAACTCAGGATCAGTGACCACCCGATGGAGCAATGCGGTAATGCGGCAATGGTTTAGGGAAATAAGCAGATCCAAATTAGCTTGCTTGAGTGTGCCAGTTAACATTTAATGTTGAGATCATTCACCGTGCTTACTCTCTCAATTTATCTTCAATTTCTCGAAACAGAGTAGTTCTGCCTACGCAAGATCAGGAAGGAGGGAAAGGAAAGTCAAGACAAATTAACACAGATGAAATGTGTTGAACTTATCAGTCTCTGTTTGAACTTCCAATAACAGCAGTACTGGACGAACGATGGGGAAAAAAATAAGCTACTAGACGAACTAATGTTACAGTGTGTTTGGATTGAGGAACTAAATTTTAGTCCGTGTCACATCGAATGTTTAGATACTATTTTGGAGTATTAAATGTAGACTATTTACAAAACTCATTTATAATCGGTGAATTATTCGTGAGACGAATTTAATGAGTCTAATCATGTTATTATTTGACAATGTGATGCTACAGTAAATATTTGCTAATCATGAATTAATTAGGATTAATAAATTCGTCTCACGAATTATCCTCCGATTTTGTAATTATTTTTATAATTAGTTCACATTTAGTCCTTTAAATTGATGTCTAAATATCTGATATGATTCCATGAAAACCAAATATCCCCTTAGTTGCTCCATGCAGAAACAATACTATTAGGGAGCCTTTATGGTGCACCATTTACCTCCCAATAAGGTAATACTAGTAAATAATCCTAACCGTTGATTATATTTTATTTTTTGAATTAAATAATATTTGCTTTAAGTTTAACCGGTTATCTCCGGTCAATTTTTCAGTTGTTGCATGCGCGAAAATCATGCACCTTCCATGTATTGGATCACATTAATGGAGGAAAAATATGTTACCAAAAATATAATTTGACTGCTAGAAATCACGTATTCAAAAAAATTGTTACCATAATGATATAATCAAAATATAAAATAATTCATATATATACTAAATTATGTATTATTATAAGATCAATATTACAAAATTAAGATTTAATGAACGGGGGCATAGGCATGATTTTCTTTGATGATACCCATGGTAAAAAACGGAAGTTTGGATGCATGCACAAAATTTCTCGTAAAGTATACATGATGCATGCGCATGATTTTCAAGGAGCACGAAAAAACAAAAATCTAAATAAATATATATATATATATATAAGTGCTCACAAAATGGAATGATATAGATTTTGATAAGCATGTACTAATTAAAGAAAGCAGATGTGACCTATTACCTTTTAAGAGGTAATAGGTTACCCTATTTAAATCTCAACCGTTAGATCATATAAAATGAATGGTCCAAATTAATTTGGGTGTACCGTAAAATTTTCCTACTATTATGTATGGAACCATGCAGGCCTGGTGGGCACATCTAAATTATACGACTGATCATTTTCATCTTGCCATTTTTATTCGAGTAAATGCACACGGTAGTACGATATCCAAAAAACTAACTGTTTTGTTTGCAGTTTAGTTATGTTAACCCCTGTTTGTGCATTATTAATCTATGTTAAATCTACTTAAACAGTTAATGTCCTATGACCAAAATTTGGATCTTTTGTTATTTATCTGTCAGGCTCAAATTATGCTCCCGTAAGATGACGAGCTCTTACTTGTTTCCTTTTGTAGCAGGCCGTGGATTATAGCTGGGAAGGTCATTGCTACAAAAATACGAAATGCAACTCAGCGGCTGAGCTGTAAACTTGGAGAGTTGGTTCCAGAAGCATGGAGGGACTGCCCAAACTGCAAATACCACATTGATAATAGCGATGTAAGTTCAGCTAATTATTTTGTTATGACTGTTCGATTTAACGTTGTGCTCGGTTGTCTGATACCTCTGCTGATCTTTTGCCACTTAAGTTTCAACTATAGAAACCTCTGATGATCTTTTGCCACTAAAATTTCGTCTATAGAAATCTCTGACGGTCTTTTGCCACTAAAGTTTCGTGTATAGAAACCTCTGATGGTATTTTGCCACTAAAGTTTCGTCTATAGAAAATCAAGACGGGACAGCATAACTTCCAATAGCCTCGGATACAAAACTAATAGTAGTATTGTGCTTCCTTTCTGGATCATTTGCTTTTTAATTGATGGTAGTTTTCACACCTACTGTATACAGTCATGGCATGCAAGGGACGGAATTAATAACCCGTTTTACTCGTTAATGCAATGGATATGCTTGTATAAGCTAATACTGTTCGAAACCCCGTCTTATATATGCTTAATTTTTACATTTGTCCTGGTAAGCAAACAGGTCAAGATACCTCAGTGCAGTGCTCCTGTTTGATTGAGACCACTTTTACGGTGTATCACAACCGTTGATCGTTAATTTTGAATGGTTCGGATTAATTTTTACTACTAACCTAATAAGTAGTAGTAGAATGTACAGAGAGCAAAATTGTCTAATTTTTTTAATGTAAGGGTTAAAATAATAATTTTTTATGTGTGAAACTCTAGCAATGTAATCTTTCTAGTACGCCGTCAGTAGCACAATTCTGAAGATGGAGATGAGCTAGTATTATATAAAAAATCGCTAATGGCAATTATACCTAAATTATAATCAATTAAAAGTATCAAACTATTCTTTAAAATCAACAGCTGAGATTGATCTACTGTAACGACAGAATACACCGTAACCATGCTCATTGATTAAACGTCAAATCAAGAAATAATTTTTAATTTTAAGTTGCATTCTTGGCCATTCGAAAAGTGTTGTGCTTGTTACTGCGATTACGGCGCGTGCCACACCTTATTATCCCTAGGATTCCTTATGTCATAATCTCAGTTAATAAAACACGAAACATGTGGTTTCCTAGCCGTCGGCGTTACCAAGTTACCTTTAAGTAGAAACGTCAGCAATATAAATTTCACATTTAGGCCTTTTGTTGGCATTTAATAATACTTCGCACTGCAGGTTACTTTACAGTGGCCAGAATTCCCTGATGGTGTTAAGTTTGATCCATCTGATATGGAATTGCTGGAACATTTAGAAAGGAAGATTAACCTAGAAAATTCAGGGCCTCAGAATCTTATTGATTACTTCATCCCAACTCTAGAAGAGGTGGAAGGAATCTGCTATACACATCCTGAAAATCTCCCTGGTACTGGATTATATTTGAAATCGTTATCAGTTCTTTTGAGCTGATTAGTTAGCTCATGACTCACACCTTTATTTCGTCAGGTATCAAGATGGACGGTAGCAGCAGCCATTTCTTCCATAGAATATCAAATGCATATGGTAGTGGTCAGCGCAAGCGTAGAAAGATCAGCCCTAACAACCATGCTGATTCTAAGGAGAACATAAGATGGCACAAAACTGGAAGATCCAAAGAGATATACCACAATGGTGTCAAAAAAGGGTGGAAGAAAATACTGGTCCTTTACAAAGGTTATAAAAAAAGAGGGGACAAGATAGAACAAGCTAATTGGGTGATGCATCAATATAATCTTGGTGTAGAAGAAGAAGAGAAGGATGGAGAGCTTGTTCTTTCCAAAGTCTTCTGCCAATTGGTCTCCAAGCCAATTGACACGCCTGAAATGGACTCTATTAATGAAGCGTCTGGTGCATTTACTGTTAAAAGTGATCCCAGAACACCTGGAACAAACCCTCCGTGGCCTCGCCGCCCAATGAACAGCCCGTGTGAAACCGAGCAGAACGGCAGCATCTCGCACGACCAGGTAAACCCCGTCTACTAACATGTGACATTGTGACTCTTCATCAACCATGCAGAACCTTTCATGCTGCTGCACTGTTGAATTTACACAGGATGAAGGGGAATCCGGCACATCCACCCTTCGGCCAAAGGTTGAGCCTGAAAACCCTCGATCTTGTGCTGCAACGTCAACAGTTCGGGACTTGGACAATGAACCTCTGCTGCAGTGCAACGATTTCGTGGAGAACCCCAGCGCCCCTCCTGAAGAAACACTGTCTTGTCTTCCTAGCACGGATGCGTTTGACATCGATCCGTTTTCTGACCTGGATGGTTTCATTTTGGCAGTAAGTGTACAGTGCTGTGCTTGTTGTTGTTCTTTACATTTCCGGCATATATTACTGACGGTATACTAATCTGATTTAATCATTTGACTCTCCTGAATTTCTTTCGATAGGACTTGCAATTCGGGTCGCAGGACAGCTTCAGCTGGGCAGATGCGGATCATACGTAATGCAGCTAGAAACCTTTAAAAATCTAGGATTTGCCACTCCAGTACATGGAAATCTCAGTGGCGAAATTTGGTGGCTAATCCTAGATTTCCCCTTTTGGCGGATCGGTGATATCCAAGATTTTGTGTATGGATTTGCATATTGAGACCAGCTATATATGTAGCAGAAGCAATAAGTAGTTGAGTTCTCGTATGTGATAGCAGAGTCGTGAAGCAATCTCGTGTAGCATCTGTACCTGAAAAATGTTGTGTGAAAACTTTGTTTATGTGTCGTAACTTGTCGCGTTTGACCCACTTCATGTTTACCGTATTTTGCTCGATTACCATTTAAAAACGAGTATACATATAAGAATATAAGTAACGAGTATAGATATCCACTTTGGCTTTTTACCTCTAGTTTATAACGTGCAAGTATATAAGCCAAGGACAGTACTACGCCTTGGACATCCGAAAAAAAATATCCGGCGCTGCCCTCGGTTGTTGGATTCCTCGTGTTGAATTTTGACCATTCGATCAGATTTGCAATTGCTAGCGCAGTAGCGCTGAAACATGATGTTACTGAGTGAAACATTACATGACAAGGACATAATTATCAGGTAAATTCATCTTTCCTTACTCAAACAAGTTCTTCTACGAATAAAATACTATTAAGTTTGGGTTATGATTCTATTATGCTTAGGAACATCAGAGAAGAAACATTAGATCAGAGTTGACAAAGGGAAAATCAGGACCACTGACCAGACTGTTTGGGCAGTCGGACCACTAGTCAGACTGTCAACTACCACTTGGTCGGCTGCCGACCACCATTCGGTCGACCACTGACACTGCTCGACTGAACACCAACTACAAGACCAATTGGGAATCAACACAGTTGGACTCGAGATTAATCCAAATTAGAGTCTTGATAGTTTATTCGAGTCGATTTATATTTAGAGTTCTACTAGGGTACGACCCATGTCATAGATGGCACCTCACGTCTTGTAAACCCAATAAATAGATGGACGATGTCGTTGTTAGGATTGGGTTTTGCTTAGATTATTCTGTCGTCGCAGTTTCGTCGTAGATCAGTTCGTAAAACCCCAACTTCGAGTGCTTCAGATTATTATTCGAATCTAGATTCACTACCACACAAATGGCCTTTAGGGACGTAGCTTTAGTGACGGATAAAAGACACGCGTCACTAATATATCTTTAGTGACGAGTGTGTTTATAACCATCACTAAAGACCTACCTTTAGTGACGAGTATCAACGATGTCCGTCACTAATGAGTTGCCAAAATTCTAAATTGATCTTTAGTGACGGGTAACGTTGAGACCCGTCACTAAAGACCTATCATTAGTGACACGTGTGACACCCAACACTGAAGACCTACCTTTAGTGACGCGTGAATGTCTAAACCCGTCACTAAAGACCTATCTTTAGTGACGTGTGAATATATAGACTCGTCACTAAAGACCGATGCATGTGATTTTTTTTGAAAATTTCGACGGGTAGAAGAACACTAGCCCGAAAATATATACTGAGAAACCAAGGGTGGTTTCGGTGTTTGTGATGAGTGATTGACTGGATTTTACCCTCTGTTCGAAGGGTACCTCCGGAGGGGCTTCGGAGGTGGTACCTCCGAAGGGTGTTCGGAGGTGTGTCACCGGAGTGTGTTCGATGTTTGCTTGCTGCAGCTGTGCAGCGGAGTGTACCTGTCGGAGGGGTCCGACAGTACGCGATGACTGGGTTCGTACCGATGGCTTCGGTACTTTGGGCGGTACACCGGAGTGTGTGCCGGAGGTTGCTAACCCGGAGAGGTCTCCGGAGTACTGGATACACTTGTTTGCTTGTCGGTGGTGCGCAGGGACTTCGGAGGCGACGGACAGGGTTCGAGCCGGGTGAACCTGGGTCAAGCGGGTGGCTTGATGCCAGGGGAGCGGGGAGCTCCGTCACGGTGGCTGCGAAGGTGGTCCGGGTCGGTCCTCGGGTCGAGGCGTGCCAGGTGAAGGCAGAGAGTGCGGAGCGTGGCTCCGGCTGAAGGTACTCCGAGACAAGTCCTCGGAGGTGAGGCACTTCGAAGGTACTCCGAATGGAGTGACTTCGGAGTTGGTGGAACAAGTCCTCTGCGGAGGCAAGGTGTTCGAAGTGTGCTCCGGAGGGAGACACTCGAAGGTGGCCCGACGAAGGTCTCAGAAGTCGAGGCGCATCGAAGGCATGGTCCGGGTGAGGCTCGTCGAGGAGTGTGCTCGGAGTGAGGCACTGCGACGAAGTGCTCATGGAATGCTTCATGCGGAGGCCTTGGACGAAGGAGGGACTTCGAAGGGTGGTACTCCGAAGGTAGGGCTTCGGAGTATGAAGGACTTCGGAGCGAGGCTAGCTCCGGAGTGAGGTTGACTTGAGGTGCTTCGGCCATGCATGGCTTCGGTACACGGACGGACGGTGCTCGAGCTCGGAGTAGCTGCGAAGCCGTGGTGATCCACTCCGGAGGTGGTGGTGCGAAGGCCCAAGGGCTTTGACGGCTTCGGCTCAAAACCGTCACTGTATCGAAGGTCTTCTTCGGCGGAGCGAAGGCCAACAGGCTGCAGGCTTCTCGCCGAAGCTTCCGCACCCTCGCGTGCGAAGGGAGGTTCCAGAAGTCAACTCTGTAAAGGCTGACACTGTCTGTTCTGAAAAAGACTGACACTGTCCCCTCTGCAGCTGACAAAGAAGCCTCCAAAATAAAGGTGGACTACCTTTTGTACCCCTTAGTTCTGTAGAGACAAAATGGATGTAAACCCTAGGGGTAAAGTAGTCACTTCCTTAGGATGAAGCCGTGGGCTATAAATATGGGGGCTCGGTAGGTAACATTTAACACTTTGAGCATTTACTGTTGAGCTCCTGTAGCCACACTTCGATTGAATACATCCTGAGTTCATTTTCTGTGTTCCTTGTTCAAGCGGCGAAGCCCTGTTTGTCTTGTGCTTTTGCTTGAGCTCGATCCACATACTTCGCTAGTTTAGTGCACCGAAGCCTGTTGAGGCGAAGGTTGTTTTTCGTGCGAGGTGTGTTTTGTCAGTGTGCTGTCGCTCTGTGTAACACGAGGCAAGACCTCGCTGCTTACTAGCGAAGCCCTGATCTTTTCCCGTTGTGCTTCTTGTGTCGAAGCCCTTAGCGTGGTCCGTTTTGTGTGCGTGTAGACCTTCGCGTACGAAGCCCAGCACCCGTTGCTGTCACCAAGTACTTGGTCGAAGTCCTCAGAGGGCTGTCCACTCTTGCGAAGGGTGAAGTGCGAAGCCTGCTCGAAGCACCTCGTGTGCGGAGCCTGCACTGACTTAGCAGAGTAGATTTTCGAGGGTTGTTAGTGGAGCGAAGTCTTCTTGGCTTCGAACTTTTGCTCCTGCGAAGCCTGTGTTCGGAGCTGTCGAAGTACCTCCGAACCAGACCTTCGAAGGTTGTGTTCGAAGCCTGTTCCGCAGAAGACAGAACAGAACCGAAGGCTAAGTTTTTCGCCCAAAATTTTAAAAGCTCCCATTCACCCCCCCTCTGGTCGCCGTTTCCGGTCCAACAATTGGTATCAGAGCAGGTTAAGATCACCAGTTGACCTTAACCGGTTTTGTGATCTGTTGGCGACATGGATAGAGGCAGTAAAATTCCTCTGTTCGATGGGACAGATTTTGCATACTGGAAGGTGCGCATGGAGGCTTACTTGTTAAGCCAAGGAAATGCAATTTGGGAGATTGTGGACTCACAATACTCCATCCCTGATACCCGCACCACTCAAACCGAAAAAGATCAGTATATTGCCAACTCGAAGGCAAGGAACATTCTGTTCATTGGTTTGAGTCGGAGTGAGTTTGATAGGGTGCAGCACCTTAGGACTGCTAGGGAAATTTGGACAACGCTCACTATTTATCATGAGGGCTCTACTCAGATTAAGGCCAGGCGCCAAAGCACCTACAACCAACAGTATCAGCTGTTTGTGCAGGCACCTGGTGAATCTATAGATGCCATGTTTTCGCGCTTTGATGCTATAGTGAGTAACTTGCGATCCAACGGGACGCTTGCTTACAGTGATCACGATAGGGCTATCAAGCTTCTCTATGCTCTTGACCGTAGCATATGGGAGGTGAAGATATCCAGCATTGAGGAGTCCACAGGCTATGACACTCTAACCTGTGATGAACTCTTTAGCAAGCTGAAGTCCACAGAGATTGCCAAGGCATCTCTTGCGGTGCACAGAAGCTCTTTGCCACAGCCATTGGCATTGGTTTCTAGCACTAGCCGTGGCACCACTGCAGAACCAAGCACATCAGGCACTTGTGTTCTTGCAGATGGTTTTGCTTTGTCCTCCCTGGTCTCCGTCACAAAGGAGCAGGTGGACACTCTAGCTGATGATGAGCTTGCTCTCATTGCCCGGAGGTTCACACCGCTTTCATCATGAGAGACGGGATCAGCGGAGAAGTGGTTTTAGTGGCTGCTATGAATGTGGCGACACCTCTCACATTAAGGCCAATTGCCCCAAGGTCAAGAAGAGAGATGAGAGTGACCGCCCCAAATTCCACAAAAAGGAGAGGAAGCCCTTTGTGAAGGGCAAGCGCGGCAAGATGGCTAAGAAAGTAGCCAAGGCCGCTTCCAGAGCCTTTGTTGCTGCTCTCAGCGACATCGACACTTCCTCAACTAAGGAGTCGAGCTCTGAGGAGGAGGAGTCCCCAAGGAAGGAGGACAAGAAGGACAAGAAGGGACGTGATTTCACCGGCCTTTGCTTCATGGCCGACAGCGATCACAGCGGCGATGAGCTTGACTCATCTGAGGTAAACCTATCATCTGACCAGCTACTAATTAAATTAGATGAGCTGAATGAAGTAGTGCTAGGTCAGGATAGATTACTTGTTCAAGCCGCTAGAGAAAGAAAAGACCTTAGACTTAGGCTAGAAAATGTTTCTACTGAATATGCCATGCTTAAGTCTAAGTTTGATGATGCTGAATGTGAGTCCTGTTCTGTTGTCATGAGTGAGCTTGCTCAGTTGCGTTCTGTTCATGCTCAAACTCTTTCTGAGCTTGAGACTGCACAGAAGCAGCTTTTGGAGGTGGATTCTAGACCTCATGATGTTATTGATTGCATGAACTGCTCTTTATTACGCGATAGTATTAATTTACGTGATAAGCATGTTCATGATTTGGAGGCTAGATTGGAAAGGGCCGGTAGTTCTAAGGATGTGCAACCTGTTTGTGACACTTGCATCACCCTTAAAGACCAGCTAGGCACTGTTAGAGAGCGGGCTGAGAACCTCATGTCAGAAAATGAATACCTTCTTTCTGTGGTGAACAAATGCACTGAGGGAAAGGGTAGGATGGATTTGCTCTTAGCCAAGACCAAGTTGTGTGCTGACAGAGCCGGGGCAGCTCTAGGTTTGGGTTTTGAGAGGATAGCTTCAGACAGTAAGACCAAAACTGTTTTCACCTCTCCCACCACCCTAGAGAAAGAGAGAGCTCTGTTGGACACCCCATCAGCCAAAAGCCTACCCATCCACCAAAGAAAACCACACCTCCTATCAAGAAAAATCCTCCCAAGAAAGCCACTCAGAAGAAACCCAAGAGCTTGTGAGAGTTGCTCCTGTGACCCATGAGAGTGCCCCCAGGAGAGTGTTTCATTGTTCTTATTGTCAGCGGGCGGGTCATTTGGTTGGTTTCTGTTTCCGTCGCATCAAGGATGAGCGACGTGCACAGGCGATGAGCTATCAGGACATGCGTTACCCATCCTTAGGTATGCATGAGTCTGAGTATTACTCTCGTCCTGTTTTTGAGGCTCCTCGTGCTTCTCGGAGAGGGTTTTGCTCCTCGAGGTGTTCACCATGTTCCATATGTGGTAGACCTCGGTTAGCAGATTTGTACCTCGTCAGAGTAGGAGACCTCGACATGTTGTTCGTTCACAGCATGTA
>JAAALK010000085.1:24830443-24879959 GCA_019279435.1 Zizania palustris | reverse complement strand
ATCCCCTTTCCCCTCTCCTCTTTGTTGTTGCTGTCGATCTCCTCTAGCACATTATCAACCGGGCCGCTGCTTTGGGGTTCCTTGACGCTCCTACTTGTCACAATCCCAACGATGACTTCCCCATCGTCCAATATGCGGATGATACCATGATATTCCTTAGAGCCAATCAGAGAAACATCTTTTTATTCAAAGCTCTTCTCAACTCCTTCTCCTTTGCCTCTGGTCTCAGGGTCAACTTCGACAAATCTAGCCTCATCCCTCTTAACATTTCCAACGATGACGCTTGTATCTTGGCGGCCACTTTCGGTTGCAAATTGGAGACCCTTCCGTTTACTTATTTGGGCCTCCCTCTAGGCACCCTTGCACCTAGGTTCAGAGATTTTAGCTCCCTCTTGGATAGAATTGAGCGTCGCTTATCTAGCACCAATTTTTGCCTATCCTTGGCTAGTAAACTCCAACCGGTCAATTCTGTCTTCTCGGCCCTTCCCACCTATGCTATGTGCACCTTTAAACTCCCTGTCAAGGTTATCAACCATGTTGATCGTGCCCGTCATCACTACCTGTGGCGAGGATACAATTCATCCTCTTCCTCCCATCCAAGAGTTGCTTGGAGCAGTGTTTGCCAGCCCAAGCTCAAAGGTGGACTTGGTATCATCAATCTTAGAACCCAGAACGTGGCTCTCTTGCTCAAGCATGCCCAAAAATTCTTTTCAATGGCTGATACCCCTTGGGTCCTTCTGGTCTGGATACATTACCAGAACTGTTCATTGGCTCCTCACCTCGCACCCCCAAAAGGTTCCCGCTGGTGGAAGGAGATCCTTAAGCTCTCCACTATTTTCAGGGGTATTGCTCGTCCCCTGCCTGGCAGAGGTATTTCAGTCGCCTTTTGGGATGATTGTTGGCACAATTCTCTGCTAAAAATTGCCTTCCCAAGGCTCTTCTCTTTCTCCAAGATCCCCAACTGCTCCTACAGCCATTTCATGGGTCACGCTCATTTGGAGGACAACTTCTTTCTTCCACTATCCCAAGAGGCTCTTCTGGAATTCAATCTCCTCTCGATCATCCTGGGGAACCTTGACCACATTTAGGCCCCAGACGATTGGTCTTTCATTTGGGGGACCCCAATTTATTCTTCCAGCCGCTTTTACAGTCATCAGTTCGCTGAATTCCCAACCCACATTGTCTTCTCTTTGCTTTGGAAAGCCAAGAGTTCTAGCAAGATCAAAGTGTTCTTCTGGCTGCTCCTCAAAAACAGAATCCACTCCAAGGTGATTTTACGACAGAAACATATTCTACCTCCGCAACAAGACTTGAGCTGCTGTCTCTGCAACACTGGGGTGGATGAATCCACCACCCATTTGTTTTTTCAGTGCCCATTCAGCAGCTACTGCTGGAACTTCCTCCACATCAACTGGCCAGCTATTGACCCAATTGAAGACAAGATGCTTCTGGCCAAACGGGCATTTCGCAAGAATTTCTTTATGGACATTGTATTAATTGTGTCTTGGTCCATTTGGTTATTTAGGAATCAATGTATTTTTCACAATGTAATGCCGGACTTCTCGGCTTGGTTGAATGTTTTCTTGTATCTTTCTCTCTTCAGTCTCAGCGGTTCTCGCCCTCCCTCAGGACTTCTACCCGCTGCTGGCTAGAATCCTTGTAACCCCCTCCCTGTCTCTCTCGTTTGGGGCTCACCCCCTTGCATCATTTTAATATATTTTTAGTAGGAGCCTCTCCTGTTAACCTCAAAAAAAAATTCAAGGCCGATTTCTACATTTTGCCGCTGGCCGGATATGACATAGTGCTGGGCACGCAGTGGCTGGCCACACTAGGGCCCCTGCTGTGGGATTTTGGCAGGCTCACCTTGCAGTTTTGGCGGGACTCACAGCCAGTATGTTGGCAGGGCATGGCCGGACCTCCGGGGCAGCTGCTACATACCACCTCTAGCGACAATCTGCTTGATGCACTCCTGGAGGAGTTTCAAGGGGTCTTCCTCGAGCCCGTGGGACTTCCGCCACCGCGCTCCCATGACCACCACATCACATTGATGCCTGGTGCAGCGCCGGTGGCCGTCCGACCATACCGATATCCTTCGGCGCACAAGGACGAGCTTGAGAGTCAATGTCATACTATGTTGCAGCAGGGCCTAATCCGACCTAGTCAGTCAGCTTTTTCCTCCCCGGTCCTCCTAGTAAAGAAACCGGATGGCTCATGGAGATTTTGCGTGGATTACAGAGCCCTCAACAACATCACAGTGAAGGACGCCTTCCCAATTCCAGTAGTGGAAGAGTTGCTGGATGAACTCCAAGGTGCCCGCTACTTCACCAAGCTAGACCTCCATTCTGGCTATCATCAGGTATGGATGGCCCCAGGCAACATGCACAAGACAGCTTTCAGGACACATGATGGGCTGTATGAGTTCCTCGTCATGCCCTTCGGTCTCACAAACGCACCGGCATCCTTCCAATCATTGATGAATGAGGTGCTCCGATATTCTTGCGTTGCTTTGTTCTAGTTTTCTTTGATGACATCTTAATCTTCAGCTCAAGTTGGGTAGATCACCTTCGGCATGTCCGGGCAGTACTATTGGTCCTTCAACAGCACAAACTGTTCGTCAAGCGCTCCAAATGCGCCTTCGGCGAGCACAAGATTTCCTACCTTGGACATGTTATCTCGGCAGAGGGCGTATCTATGGATGAGGGCAAGGTCCAGGCCGTGCAGGATTGGCCCGTTCCACCAACAGTGAGGGCTTTACGGGGATTCCTTGCGTTAGCGGGGTATTACCGCAAATTTGTGCAGGACTATGGACTCATCGTTGCACCACTTACTGCCCTGTTGCGCAAGGAAAGTTTTGGCTGGTCAGAAGCGGCTGCGACAGCCTTCGCAGCCCTAAAGAAGGCACTCACTTCAGCCCCTATCCTAGCCCTTTTGGACTTTGACAAGCTGTTTATTGTGGAGTGTGACGCCTCCTCAGCCGGATTCGGTGCTGTGCTGCTGCAAGAAAAAAGGCCACTCGCTTTCTTCATTCATCCAGCAGCCGCAAGGCACGCTTCCTTGTCTGCATATGAAAGGGAGCTAATCGGTCTTGTCCTCGCTATTCGCCACTGGATGCCCTACCTGTGGGGACGTCATTTTCAGGTGCACACGGATCATTACAGCCTAAAATTTCTGCTTGACCAGCGGCTCGCGACAATTCCACAACACCATTGGGTCGGCAAGTTAATGGGGTTCGACTTTGAGGTGGAGTACAAGCCAGGATGCACGAACATCATCGCCGACGCGCTCTCACGACGCGACATTGACTCAGCATCGATGTTCTACATCATGGCGCCACACTTTTCCTTCACCGACCGGCTTCACCAAGCACAGGCGACTGATCCCGCACTGGTGGCACTACGGGAGGACATCCAGGAGGGACGTCGGGTGTCACCCTGGGCCTTGGTGGACGGCTTCGTCACCTTCAACGCCAAATTATATGTTCCCCCACATCGCCGCTTCTTCCGGAGCTCGTGGCTGACATCCACAACGACGGACACGAGGGCATCCAGCGGACTCTACATCGACTCCACCGTGATTTCCATGCTCCTAACCTCCGTTCAGCTGTGCAGGAATTCATAAAAGGGTGTACTGTTTGCCAACAGTACAAGACAGAGCATGGTCTGCCTGGGGGCTCCTACTACCCCTGCCAGTACCATCCATGGTTTGGGCGGATGTCACCCTCGATTTCATTGAAGGACTCCCCAAAGTTGGCGGCAAATCTATCATCCTCACTGTGGTGGACCGATTTTCCAAGTACTGCCATTTCATTCCATTGGGCCACCCATACACAGCTGAAACTGTGGCCAAGGTCTTCTTCGCTGACATTGTACGGCTCCACGGCATACCACAGTCCCCCGTATCAGACCGTGACCCAGTTTTTACTTCGACATTCTGGCGGGAACTCCTCACTCTCTCCGGGGCTAAATTGCACATGACAACTGCCTTCCATCCGCAAGCAGACGGACAAGTAGAGGCCGCCAACAAAGTTATCACCATATATTTAAGGTGCTTCACTGGTGATCGGCCACGACAATGGCTTCGATGGCTCCCACGGGCCGAGTACACATACAACACTGCCTTCCAGACTTCCCTCAGAGAAACTCCATTCAAACTAGTGTATGGTCGTGACCCACCCTCGATACGGTCCTATGTTCAGAGTGAGTCCAGGGTGGCAGCAGTGGGGCAGACATTGGCTGAACATGATGAACTCCTCCAGGATGTCCGTTACCAGCTAGAGCAAGCTCAGGCAGTCTATAAGGCATACTATGATCGCCGCCACAGGCAGGTTATTTATAAAACAAGAGATTGGGTCTGGCTGCGGGTTCGTCACTGCACTCCTCACTCCCTGCCATCGGCGCGTTTAGGAAAACTCCGCCCTCACTATTATGGACCGTATCAGGTGCAGGAGATAATCAATGAAGTTGTTGTCCGACTACTACTGCCACCGGGCACCCGCATTCACCTAGTTTTCCATGTCGGCCTCCTCAAACAATTCATTGGTACACCCCCGGAGTCCCCACCGCCTCTGCCACCTATGCATCATGGGGCTGCGGTGCCGGTTCCAGCTGCAGCAGTCAAGGCACGCCTTGCACGGGGCATTCGTCAAGTGCTCATCCAATGGTAGGGTGAACATCCATCTGCAGCCACCTGGGAAGACATCGAGTCCTTCATCCAGCGCTACCCGCAATTCCAGCACGAGGACGAGCTGCTAGTCGAGGGGGGAGAGATGTCATATGGGGCAAACACTACTCCCGTAGGGGCAGGAAGGAAACACCAGCAATTCAGGGGAGTAGCTAAATGGGTGCTGCTTGCCTTGGAATGGGGTGGCATATTTAGCAAGAGCTAGCATTAGTAGGAATTAGTGAATAACTGAGAGGGATTTGAGGGATTGTATCAGCCAAAGGCTATGTAAGCCGAAGGGCATTGTCTCAGGGGAATAACAAGGAATTAATCTATCCTCTTCCTTCTCTTCCCACCGAACACCATAGGGAGCCGAGGGGCAAAACCTCGTTCCCCTGTGACCGGCGGCTACGCCCTGCATAGCCAAGGTTCTCCACCCCCCCGCAACCACTACCCGCTAACCGACATCACAACAACATCCGAAGTGAAAATACCTGAGCACGAGCTGGAAGAATCAAACTCCAAGACGATGAAAAGGATTGCCGAAACCCCTGTAGCCTGTCCAGCAAAATCGCTAGGAACTATTCACGATAATGTACTCATCGCAGGAAAGTAATTTTAGGAGTTCTCGGTTTGCAAGAAGGAAAAATTGTGTATCTCCGCTTTTTGCTGGAATAAGGCTCTCGGTAGAACAAGGTGTGCAAGCAAAAATGAATTTGGTTTCTCTCACAAAAAAAGTTCTGGTTCTGTCCAGCTTAATCTGAATGACAGCAAGGGAGGGGGATAAATATCCCACCTGCCCAAGTTTCTAGAAGGCCCATTTTTCAATTAGCCCCTTAGAAAGACTCTAATTACAAATCTGAAAAACAAAAACTGAAACTACCCTATTACAATAGACCTCTTTTTAGACTATTCTCAGAATATATATACTCCAAAAATACTCTACAAAGTACACACTATGACACTAAAACTTTAAACTAAAACTTGACACTATTTTATTGAAATAGTAAAAACGATAAACGATTCGACGGTTTTCAGCAAAAACCAACAAAGCCTTTTCAGCTCTTCGACTCATGACACCGCTTCGCGATTCCGAGCGCCAGCAAGCCACTTGCGCTCTCGATCCCCTCGAGCCGCGTGAATGCTTATCCTGGCTTCCCTCTCATGAACACGGTCGACACACCGTCGCAGTCAGCCATCCGTCCGAGTCTTGCTCCATCTCTTCATGCACTCTTGAGATCTTCTTCAACTTCGTCTGGCCACCCTGATCCTCGACATCAAGCTCCCCGCTCGACCCTCGATCACCCACCGTCGACAGTCGGTCAGCATCTCCACCCTGCACAAACAAGACAAGCCAAAACAAGAACGAAACGGACTGCCAAAACCCTCGGCAGCCACACCTTCACTCCACATCGAAACCCTCGATGCACTCTACATACTCTCGACCACTCATCTGCTCAGATGCTCATCCTTGTCAATCACTCATCATTCAGACCAAAACCACCCTTGGTTTCTCAATCTCCCCCTTGATGAGTGCATTGACAACCCCAAAGCAAGGACATGATGAGATAGCAAGTTACGCGCACAAGTGACCATAAAATCTCACAAAAGAGCAAAACATGTCACTTGGTAAACGATCTCCCTGCTTGGGCAAAAACCTTATGCAAGGCAAAGCAAAAGCAAAAGCAAAAGCATCAAAAGCGCATCGCATCAAACATCAAAAGCGCATCGCATCAAAACATTTCAACATGAAACCCAACTCCCCCTTAACCAAGCAATCGAAAAGCCAAAGCATCATGTAGATCATTTCTCCCCCTTTGACAATGCAAGCATCAAGGAGATAAAAAGATGCAAAGAGGGAAAAGAGGGTAAAGCAGAGATGTGAGCTTCTGAGACATGTGCAACTGCAATTACAGTACCAACAAGTATTCGCCTTGAATATCATCTAAAAGTACTGAAATACATCCTTATATGTATATCATCTAAACAAAAAGGCATGAGCAAGCATTTTCAGGTTTTATCAAATAAAAGCATCACCACTCAGACTAGTATACTAGACATATCAAGGCATGAGATGCAAAAGCTAAGCAAGCACACACTATATAAGCATATCCCACTCCAAGGTGCTTCAGCAAACATGATATGCAATGAATTTTCAATTTTTCATTTTTGTGCCAGGGGTTATTTGCATGTCAACCTTATGCTAACCGACCAAGCCAAGCATAGGTCAAGTAAAAGACCATCGGAAGCTTAAGGCATTGATCTTGGTATACACTCAATGTCCCGGTTCATACCAAAGTGCTATGGTAAGCCGTCGAGAACAAAGTAGTGCGACAAAGCAAACCCACCTGGATCTTTTCAAAATTCAGCACACAAAAGCATGAATATCAACCATCTTCATTTTCATTTATTTTCCATTTTCTTTTTCATTCAATTTCATTTTCATTTTCAGACATTTTTGATGAACTCAAATTGCGTATTAGCATCCAAGTAAAAAGGACCTAGCTATCAGGTGTGTGAAAGACAACAAAAGCACTCAGCCAATCCAAGCTAGATTCTAGACTAAGCAGTGACCATTTTAAAATTTTCACAAATAAAAGTCATGCTCATGTAAATTTTCAGATGAATACATACCAAGTAGTCAACAGTATTAAAGATAATAGTTCAAAGGCATAACAAAGCATGTACTAGTAAAAGCAATTAATCATATGCCAGAAGCTCATGCAATGATACACAGCTCCCCCTCAAAACATGATTGTATCTCTCGGATGCTCAGTGAGAGGGTGAGATAAAAATTGCTTTGGAAATCCAGTAGCGCAACACACGAGATCCAGGCAAAGTAGAAGACTAACCATGCACACGAGATAAACCATGATAAAAAGTGTGTAGTCCAGCAATAAAGCGCGAACCTGGAAATCGACGAGGTCTCCCAACCTATCGAGCAACAAAGCCTCTTACACGTGATCTACCACCATATGAAGCATGGTGTACACCACGAGGAGCAAAACACTCTCAAGACTCCTCTAAGTAGAGAAGTAAAATCTCGAGTACTCAGCGCTGGGTTTAGAGATAAGATGCTTAGGTATCCAGCGTTGAACAACCCGAGAAGTAGATAAAACAGGAAACTGTGTGTGATGAGAATCATACTACACATGTGGTCTCCTAGCAACTCGCTGAGGTCTCCTAAAATAATTAGGACCAAAATGCCTACATGACCTATCATTATACGAGGTACGATATACACCACGATGAGCATAGCCACTCATATAACTGTAAGGAGCGTCAAAATCAGGATGAGAGCAAAAAGCAGACTCATGAATACCTAAAGATGGGTAGTGCATGTCCTGAAAACTCATAGCAAAAGACCGTCGCTCATCCCTGATACGACGAAAGCAAAACCCAACCAAATGACCCACCCGATGACAATAAGAACATTGATACACTTTCTTGGGTGTGTGGGTATGGGTCTCAGGCGCAAATCTCACAGTTTTCTTGGGTTTTGGCTTAGGAGGTTCATCTAAAGCACGAAAAGCTTTCTTTATCAGTTGGGCAGGATTCTTGGCTTTTTGATCGGTGTCTAACTGGGCTCTCTCTTTCTCAAGGGTAGTGGGAGGAGTGAACACAGTTTCGTTCAAAGTGTTTGGAGTGGTTCTCTCATAACCCAACCCAAGAGCTAACCCTGCCCTGTCAGCACACATTTTGGTTTTAGCCAAAAGCAGGTCCATCCTACCCTTTCCTTCCGTGCATTTTTCCACTACGGATAGAAGATAGTCATTCTCACATTTCAATTTCTCTCCTTGCTCTCTAGAAAATCTGAGTTGGTCCTTCAGGGTGACGCAGGTCAGACAAGCCAGATGCACATCCTTCGAACACTCAGCACTCTCCAATCTAGCCTTAAGCTCATCGATATGTTTTTCTCTCAGACTAACACTCTCAATCAAAAGGGTGCAGTTTAAGCATTCATCGATGGCATCAGGTCTAGACTCCACCACCATTAGTTGCTTCTGAACATTTTCAAGTTTTTCAATGTTTTTAGCATGGATCAGACGCAACTGAGCAAGTTCATCCATCAAAATGAGACATGACTCACAATCAACAGTTTCAGATTTAGATTTCAATAAAGCAAGTTCAATAGACAGCGATTCTATTTTAAGCTTTTGTTCTTTTCTTTCTTTAGCAGCTAGTTTGAGCAGTCTATCTTGTGAAATCATATCATCATGAAGTTCATCATTTTGCACAAGTAATTCATCAAGAGATAGACTAACCTCAGATATGTCGGATTCATCACTGCTTTGCTTGCTGTTGGCCATGAAGCAGAGGCCGTTGAAGTCCTTCATCTTTTCTTTCTTCTCGTCTGGTTCATCTTCATTAGAACTGGGATCTTTACTCGTGGTGTTGTCAATTTCGCTAAGTGCTGCCATGAAAGCCCGAGCCATTCTTTTCGCCACCTTTCCTCTTTTGCCTTTGTAGAATGGTTTTCTATCTTTTTTCTGACACTTTTGTTCACGTTCATTTGTGGCTTTTAGTTTTGGGCAATTGGCTTTAATGTGATTTAGATCTCCACACTCGAAACACCCTCGAGAGCCTCCTCTCCTCTGGTCTCTTCTATCATTATAAAATCGAGTGAACTTTTTGACTATGAGAGCAAGCTCTTCATCGTCTAATGTGTCCACTTGCTCCTTTGTGATAGAGACAAAAGAAGACAAGGCAAATCCCCCAGAAAAAGCACACACACCAGACATGCTACCTCTAGATGAGGTGCCACTGCTGGAACCGGAAACTAGTGCCATGGATTATGGCAAAGAGCTCCCAATCCCAGAACGAGATGCCTTGGCGATATCGGCAGACTTAAGCTTACTGAAAAGTTCATCGCATGTCAAAGTATTAAAGCTTGCAGATTCTTCAATGCTTGAGATCTTAACTTCCCATATGCTACGATCCAGAGCATAGAGAAGTTTGATCGCACGGTAATAATCTGAGTAAGCTAGCGTCCTAGTGGATCGCAAGTTACTAACAATGCCATCAAAGCAAGCAAACAAATCATCAACATATTCGCCAGGGCCCTGCATGAACATTTGGTATTCTTGATTATATGTGCTCTGCCTCCTAGCCTTAATCTGTGATGTGCTCTCATGAAAAGTACTCAATGTTGACCAAATCTCTCTAGCAGTACGAAGGTGCTGAACCCTGTCGAACTCGTTGCGACTCAGACTGATAAAAAGAATGTTTCTAGCCTTGCTATTACATTCATATTGAGCCTTCTCAATCTCTGAGGTACGAGTTTCAGGGATCGTCTACTGGGATGCAACAATGTCCCATATCGCACTTCCTTGGCTAAGCAAATAAGCCTCCATGCGCACCTTCAAATATGCATAGTCTCGACCATCAAACATAGGGATCTTGGTGTTTCTATCCATGTCGCCAAAAGGATCACAACCGGTAAAGGTCAACTCGTGATCAAACCGGCTCTGATACCAATTGTGGGATCGGAATGGCGACTAGAGGGGGCTGAATAGGCACCTCGACACTTTCTTTCGAATGTGATGGCCTAATCAAATCACCCAACGCACCTCTATGGACTCAAAACCAAGTTTCAATCTAATCAGCACGATTTAGAGCTCAAACAGATTCAAACTCCCCAAAACAGCTTTGATTCAAACTTCTCAAACAACCACTTTCAAAACACTCACTCTAGAGATCAAATTCAAGTGTAAAACGTAAATCAGAACATTTTAATTCAATTACAATTGAGATACAAACACTTCTGAAATTTTTCGGACGGTGAATAGTAAATGAAAATTTAGTAAAGTGTATTTGACAAATTTCGTTTCAGATTGCAAGTTTTCTTCTCAATTTCAATTCAGTTCAGCATAAACAACTTCAGAACATGATGAGCATTAAGGGTCCTGAAAATTTACACATCTAGTCAAGCAGATTCAGAGTTCTTGAAAATTATTCTAAATGCCAACACTATTCTTCATCTGACAATAGTCAAACTAGATCAAATGATAATCTGCATATATACTTTCAGTCTTCAAATTTCAGAACAGCTATTTTGGTATACAGCATACATGTAACACTAGAATCCAGTAAAAACAGAAGTTCAGGAACACATTTCAATCCCAATTCAGATTAGAATTCAGAAAGCTTGAAGAGTATACATGTCAAGTGCCTCGGCACCCAACGACGCCGGACCACGACTACGTAGCTCGTAGTCGCGCTCCAGTCCTCACCGCGAGGTTATGCCCCTCCGCAGGTGGCTTGTGATTGATAGGAGGAAGAGGATTAGAGATGATAATCTTGCTTGCCCTTTTCAGCGTCTGATTACAAGCTTATATGGCCATTGGCCCAACCGATGGAGAGAAGTCTCTCCTTAATTCTAGGGATCCCAGAAATAGAAACTGAGATCCTGCTTTCCTTCTTAGCTACTGGCAGCAATCTCGTCCTCGCGCTCTACGTCTGGAGTATGTGCGACCGTACATGACATCTCTCCCTCCGTCGAAGTCCAGCTCATCCTCGAGCTGAAAGTCTGGGTACTTAGCGCGGAAATCATCGAGGTCTTCCCACTGGACGAGCACCTGACGAAATCCGCGTGCTAGGCGCGCGCGCGTGACCTGTGCCGGCTCTGGAACAACCGCACCATGGACAGTCGGTGGTAGCACGGGTGGTGTGGTTGGCGGCGTTCCGATGAATTTCTTGAGCACGCCGACATGGAACACATTGTGAAGACGGGCTCTCGGTGGAAGCTGCAGCCGCACGGCCACCTTGTTGATGACTTCGGTGACGCGGTAGGGCCCGACGTAACGAGGCTTCAGCTTCCCTGTAGTGGTACGCGATAGGGATGAAGTTGCTCACTGCCGGAGACGAAGGAGCACCCAGTCGTCCACCTGATAGGACACCGGACGGTGATGCTGGTCATAGTGCTTCTTTTGCACCGCTTGAGCTTGCTCGAGGCGGTAGCGGACGTCGGCGAGGAATGCCTCGCGAGCTTCCATCTCCTGGGCAACAACTGCAACCCGAGTCTCACCGGGCTCGTAGAAGCGGACGGAGGGCGGGTCGCGGCCGTAAACCACCCGGAACGGTGTCTCGTGGAGCGAGGACTGGTACACCGTGTTGTATATGTATTCAACCCACGGCAGCCATCGCAGCCACTGTCGGGGCTGATCGCCAGTGAAGCAGCGCAGGTACATGACGATGACCCGATTAGCCACCTCCGACTGGCCATCCGTCTGGGGGTGGAATGCCGACGACATGAGGAGCTTTGTGCCTGAGAGGCGCATGAGCTCACGCAAGAACGTCGAAGTGAACACCGGGTCGCGATCCAACACGATGGACTGGGGAATCCCGTGAAGGCGCACAATGTTAGTGAAGAAGGCCTGCGCCACAAACTCGGCGGTGTACGAGTGCGCCAAGGGGACGAAGTGGCAGTACTTGCTGAAATCGTCGACAACGGAGCGGATGACCGTCTTGCCGTGCACCCTGGGAAGGGCCTCCACGAAGTCGAGGTCGATGTCTGCCCACACAACGGACGAGACCGGCAGGGGCAGCAGCAGGCCGACTGGGTGGAGGTGTTCCGACTTGTAGCGCTGGCAGGTTGCGCATGCTCTCACAAAGTCCTGCACCAAACGACGCATGTTGGGAAAATGGAAGTCGCGGCGGAGTCGGTGGAGTGTGCGATGGATGCCCTCATGGCTGTTAGGATCGTCAATGGCAAAACGAGAACAATGAGCTTGACAGTGAGCTGAACACAGGAGAGTTTTTGTGCTGCGAACTGCGTGCAGCTTTTCTGTTTTTGCTTCCTTTTATTATGCACAGCAAACTGGTAAACATGCCTACAATCAAGCTAAGAAAATGAACATGCACACGCACGGCTATTCCAGCGTCCAGAGCAATTCCCGCATCATGGCGACCACACGTTGGTGCTCATGCCCGCACATGCGGATGACTAGATCAACACACAGCCCATAACGCAGGATAATTAAGCAAACATGTGATTAAGCAAACATGCAATGCATCTACAAGTCAGACTTACTAACAAATCTCCCCCTAAGTCTGACTCCCTTCTTTTATCTTGACAAGCCCAAGTCTTGTACGCAGCTCAATGAATTGCACCCGTCCAAGGGACTTTGTCAGGATATCAGCCAATTGGTTACTGGTGCCAACATGTTCCAAGTTCACCCTGCTTTCTTCAACACACTGTCTAATGAAATGAAATTTTGTATCAATGTGCTTACTGCGATCATGGAACACAGGGTTTCGGCTTAGTTGGATAGCTGACTGATTGTCAATCTTCAATGTGAAAGGATCTGGTTCTTCTCTCCCTTTGAACTCAGCTAGCAGCCTACTGAGCCAAATCCCATGACACACTGCTGTGGCAGCTGTAATATATTCCGCCTCACAGCTTGATAAGGCCACCACCTTTTGCTTCTGGGACTGCCAAGTGACTAAGTTACCATTCAAGAAGAAGAACACCCCTGTGGTGCTTTTGCGCGAGTCGATGTCCCCGACAAGATCGCTATCACTGTAGCCGATCAGACCTTTGCTTCCTTTCTTCCTTCCATAGAAACACCCGTAATCAGCTATCCCTGCAATGTACCTCAACACCTTCTTCACAGCCAAAAGGTGCCCTGTTGTGGGCTTCTCCATAAACCTGCTCACGTATCCAACTGCGTATGCTAGGTCTGGCCTTGTATTCACCAGATACCTCAAGGCCCCCACAATTCTTCTGTATTCGGTAGCATCAACAGGGGGAGCAGAGCTTGACTTGCTCAATTTCAGTCTGGTCTCCATTGGTACATGGCTCGGGTTGCATCCCCCCAACCCTGCAGCTGCTAATATCTTCAATGCATACGCCCTTTGTCCCACTGTTATGCCACTTTCATCCTGGTGAACCTCCAAACCAAGGTAATACTGCAGCAAGCCCAGATCAGCCATCTGAAATTCATTCTTCATCTCCTCCTTGAACTCCTTGAGCTCATGAAGGTCAGCACCTGTAATTACCAAATCATCTACATACACCCCAACAAGGAGTTGATGCAGGCGCTGGTTACCTCCCTTCCGCGTGTACACCGCGTGTTCCGACTTGCTGCGATGAAAACCAAGTGCCAACAGTACAGTGTCTAGTTTGGCATACCATGCGCGAGGTGCTTGGCGTAGCCCATAAAGCGCCTTTGACAGACGTAGCACATTCTTCTCTTCCCTGGCGACAACGAACCCTGGTGGCTGCATGACGTAGACCACCTCTTGCAATTCTCCGTTGAGGAACGCCGACTTCACATCCATGTGATGTACCGGCCACCCTTGTTCAGCTGCGAATGCCAACAGAAGCCGCACTGATTCAAGTCGCGCCACTGGCGCGAATACTTCGTCAAAGTCCACCCCCTATTGTTGGACATACCCCTTTGCCACAAGTCGCGCTTTATACTTGTTAATGTTGCCGGCGGCGTCCCTCTTCGTCTTGAAGACCCACTTGAGGCCTATTGGGTGAATGCCAGCAGGAGCATGTTCCAGTCTCCAGGTGTCGTTTGCTTCTATGGCAGTCACTTCATCAAGCATGGTGTTGGGGGAGATAATCCCGACGGCTGAAGGGGGCCCACGACCAGGGGGTTCGAGGCCTAGTGTCAGAGGGGCCAGGATCTACGGGCGAGGAAGCCGGAGGCCACCCTCCGGCTTGAAGATGCTGGAGGTCACCCTCCGGGAGTAGATTGCCGGGGGCGACCCCTCGGCCCGCGGTAGTGAATCCGGAGGGAGTGCTGGCGGGAAAAGGACTAGACAAACATACGGGGGGACAGAATCGCGATCCTCTGAGCCGTGTCGGGCAGCGCATGCAGCGTCCGACACGGCTGATACGCTGTCAGAGTCGAATCTTCTTGTCTGTACTATGTATAGTCTGTTTTGTCGGTACTACCGACCGGTGCCAGGCCATGAACCATTGGCGGTCCAGAGGCGCTTGGTCCTCTGGATGGGGCGCCTTATAAATACCCCTCAACTGTAGTTGTAAGACACGGGCTCAAGGAGCATTGAATACACTACTCTCGTTTCCACTAAGAAAACCTGCTGGTCCGATCCGTCGTTCCAATAGTTGGCGCCGTCCGTGGGGACCTTAGTTCAAGAAGCTAGCGTCCTCTACATCCACTCAGCAAAGCATGTCGGGTCGAAAGGGAGCAAGCACGGTTCCTCCGCGTCGGTCAGCCCGCACCGCCGGGATCGAGCCTGCTCCGGTCCCCGACCCCAGTCCTCCGGCCCCCGCTGTTGCGCCCGTCGGGGAGCCCTCTCTGGAGCCAACCCAGGTGTCGGAAGGGACGCCCGAGGCCCGGGACCCTGTCAGCGTACCTGAGCCAACATCCGTCAATCTGACGGGGTTGCCGGAGGGGTCGTCGCAGGTGCATCCTTCGAGCGGACCCCCGGTGGTGTCCCTTCGGACTGACTACGTCCGTTCACGGGACGCCGATACCACTTTGGGAGGAAGTGGGAGCCAAGCTGACGCCCTGGCCACCGAGAACGCTCGGTTGAAGGCAGATTTGGCCTTGTGGCGCCAGGAGGCGTCGCTTCGCCCTCCGGAGCCCCTCCGCGCCGCGAAAGCTGCGGCCGTGGCGCTGAGCGACGACGAAGATCCAGCGGATGAAGAAAATCCGTCATACGACGAGGAGTCCCCCCTGCACCCGGATCTTCAGAGGGTGCGCTTTGGCTCGAAGTTCCGCGCTGTGAAGCTTCCCAAGTACTCCGGGGATTCTGACCCTGGAGAATTCTCTCGCTCGTACGCCCTGGCAATTGAAGCGTCCGGGGGGAGCCGAGACACCATGGCTAAATGCTTCCCCTTGGCGCTCGAAGGAATCGCCCTCCGGTGGTTCTGGTCACTCCGACCCGGAACCATCCATTCGTGGGATCAACTAAGGAAGAAATTCGTCAACAATTTCCAAGGGACCTTTGTGGCCCCTATGTCCATCGGGACCTCTTCCAAGTGAAGCAGCAGCCCGGAGAAACCTTGCGGCAGTACTCCCAACGCTTCGCACACACCAAGGCCCAGATCAAGGGGCTCTCGGCTTCCTCCGTCATCGATGCCGCCCGAGAAGGCATCACCCACCCAGGCCTCCTCGACAAGCTTCACCGGAAGCCCATCTCCTCGGTGGCACAACTCATGACATATTTCGAGGAGTACGCCCGATCCGAAGAGGGCCAGGCGTGCCAGCAAGCGATGATAGTACCTGTCCGGGCCCCGAGCGCCAGGACATATGAGGCCCCGCCGGACTTCAGCCGGGGAGCGCGTCCCGTTCCCAACTTCCGCCGCCAAGAGTCCGGCCGGCAGGACTCCGTCCACCGAGACTCGCGACGAAGCCGAAAGCATCTTCGGGGGGAAGTCCTCAGCATCACCCCCGAGGCCCCGCCAAGCATCTGCACACGCCCGGCGGAAGCCGTTCGGTCGGAGCCAAGGCCCCGCCTCGAGCGCTCTCCGGGGGAGCCACCTTCTACTGCAGCGTCCATGGTGAAAACCGGAGCCACGACACCGACTCCTGCCGGACCATACTCGCCCTCCGCAGCGACTACCTCGAGCGCAATGCTGGCCGTGGTTCCACCGATAGGGGGACCCCCATCCCCCGCCCAGAGGCGGTCCAGGTAGTCGGGCGCCGCGACGAGCCGGAAGTCATGGGCCCGGCCCCGGAGTTCGGCAGGGCCCCGGCCCCCAAGCTCGAAGATGCTCCGGATCGGGGGAAGCGAGTGGTCCTTCCCATATCCAGAGGGGGAGCCCTAGGGGCTCTTTCCAAGCGATAGCGCTGGGACTACGTTCGGGAGGTCGGACATATCGGCACGTCCGGCCCCTCGGCCCTCCCGGAGTGGTCCCATGTCCCCATCACTTTCACCGCTGAGGATGCCTCCGGAGTCAAGTTCCCGCATGCCGACCCCCTCGTCATCTCAGCAGACATTGCCGGAGTTGAGGTGCATCGCATACTGGTTGACGGGGGGAGTTCTGCTGACATCATCTTCATGAAGGCCTTCGATCAGCTGTGCCTGTCGCGCAAGCACCTACTGCCAGCTTCGCGTCCGCTCCAAGGCTTCGCAGGCCCCCCGCTCGACGCCCTGGGCCAGGTCGTGCTGGAGGTGACCTTCGGCGACTCCCCCTTCAGCGTTGCGAAGAGATCCTGTTCGACGTGGTCGATGCTCCGTACGCCTACAACGCTATCTTCGGAAGGGGGATGTTCAATCGCTTCAGAGCCATCGCCCACCACAACTACCTCTGCGTCAAGATGCCAACTCCCGGAGGGGTGTTGTCAATCCTGGGTGACCAGGCCGCAGCCCGCCGGGTCGAGTACGGTCACTCGACGCCGTTGGAGCTATGGAAGATTCACAGTGTCCGCGAAGGCGCCGAAGGAGCCGGCCTCCCAGGAGGCGGAGACCCCGGGCAAAAGGGCCGTCCCGCCAAACCTCTCTCGGAGGGGGAGGTCATTACCAAGATCTTGACCCAAGACGGGAAGGAGTACCCGATCAAGTTCGGAGGAGGTCTGGAACCGGAGGTGTCGGCGCAGCTCGAGGCCATCATCCGCGGCAACCTCGATATCTTCGCATGGTCCGACGAAGACATTACCGGCGTCGACCGCTCGATCATCGAGCACTCACTGGCCGTCGACCCGAAGGCACGGCCGGTCCGCCAGGGGCTCCGAAGACTTTCCACCGAACGGGTCGAGCTCGCCAAGGCTGAGACAGAGAAGCTGCTTCGAGCAGGGGTAATCCGGGAAGTGAGTCATACCGACTGGTTGTCTAACCCAGTGTTTGTCCAGAAGAAAACATCTGGCAAATGGCGCATGTGTATCGACTTTACTTCTCTAAATAAAGCTTGCCCCCGTGACCCCTACCCCCTGCCTCGCATTGACCAACTAGTTGATTCCACAGCCAGAGCAGAACTCCTCAGTTTCCTCGACGCTTATTCCGGATATCACCAGATCTGGTTAAAGCCCGAGGACCAAGTGAAAACAAGTTTTGTCACCCCCGCCGGAGTATTCTGCTACCTCCGGATGCCCTTCGGCCTCCGCAATGCAGGGGCCACCTTTTCAAGACTAATCTCCAAAGCCCTGGGTCATCAGTTGGGGCGTAATGTGGAAGCATACATGGATGGCATCGTCATCAAAAGCGCCACCAAGAGCCACCACGGCTCGGACATAGCTGAGACCTTCGATAGCCTCCGGCGGTGTGGAATTCGGCTCAATCCAGAAAAGTGTGTCTTCGGAGCGCGTGCAGGGAAGCTGCTTGGGTATCTCGTTTCCAGCCAGGGCATCGAAGCCAGCCCTACGCAAGTTCAGGCATTGCAGAACATGTCCCCCCTCAGAACCTGAAGAAAGCGCAGAAGCTGGCCGGGCGGTTAGCAGCCCTCGGGCGATTTTTAGCTAAATCAGCAGAGCGCGGTCTGCCCATCTTCAAGGCGCTCCGAGGTTCTAAGCATTTTGAGTGGACCCCCGAATGTCAGGACTGTTTCCAGCAGATCAAGGAATATCTCTCCGGCCTTGTGGGCCTCGCCACACCCCAGGCCGACAGTCCTTTATTGGTCTACCTCGCCGCCTCTGGCAGTGCAGCGAGTGTGGCTCTAGTCCAAGAGGAGAAACTCGACGGGAGGCCGATTCAACGCCCCGTCTACTTCGTTTCCGAAGCCCTCGCCGGAGCTAAGGCTCGGTACTCAGAGCTCGAAAAGGTGGCCTACGCCCTCGTCATGGCATCCCGGAAGCTCCGGCACTACTTCCTAGCTCATGATGTCATCATCCCGACTGCCTACCCGCTAGGCGACATGTTCCGGAACAAGGACGCCACCGGCCGCATCGGAAAGTGGGCGGTGGAGTTGGCCCCATTCGAGATCTCCTTCGTCGCCCGGACAGCCATCAAGTCCCAAATCCTCGCCGACTTCGTCGCGGAGTGGACGATGGCCACCGAGCGCGCAGGCACCAAAGCAAGCGAGGGGGTCTAGACCGTCTTTTCGGACGTTGCTTACCAGGCTTCAGGGGCTGGAGCCGGAGCAGTCATCGTCTCCCCCTCCGGCCAGCAGGCCCTGTATTCTGCTCGGCTAAGCTTCAAGGCCACCAACAATATCGCCGAGTACGAAGGGGTCCTCTTGGGTCTCCGCAAGGCGCACGCGCTGGGAGCAGCGCGTGTGGTCATCAAGACCGATTCCCAGGTAGTCACCGGGCACATCGACAAGAGTTTCCAGGCTAAGCACCCAGACCTTGCCTCCTACCTCGACACCATCCACAGGTTCAAGGCATCCTTCAAGGGCATATCCGTCCAAAACATCCCGCGAGGCGAAAACGGCCAAGCTGACGCCCTCGCCAAAGCCGGGGCAGGAGCTCAAGCCTTGCCGCCGGGTGCTTTTTTCGAGGAGATCACCCAACCTTCGGCGCCCCCTCGCAGCGAGGCATCCACCTCCACCTCCTCGGATGAGCCCCCGCCGCCACCCCTGCCAGCTCCAGTCCTGTGTACGGTCGATGGCGATTGGCGGGAGCCCATCCTGCGGACACTCGCGGGTAGCGAAGATGATCATCCTAGCCCAGGCCAAGCTCGCCTCCAGCTCCGTGCAAGGTCATTCGAGGTCATCAACGGCATCCTATACAAGTCCGGAGTATGTTCTCCGTTACTCCGTTGCATCTCGCACTCGGACGGAGTGGCCATGCTCCGAGAAATCCACGAGGGGCTGTGCGGGAGCCACCTGGCACCACGGGCCCTTGCGGGCAAAGCTCTCCGGCAGGGCGTATACTGGCCCACTATCGTTGCCGACGCCGAAGAACTCGTCTGCACTTGCCAAGGCTGTCAGTGGATGGGGCGGCGCAGTCACCGACCCCCAGCAAGCCTGCTACCCATCCCTCCTGTGTGGCCTCTAGCCCGATGGGGCATGGACCTCATTGGACCACTCCCCAGAGCAAAAGGCAACCTGCGCTTTGCTGTCGTCGCCGTCGAGTATTTTTCCAAGTGGGTCGAGGCAGAGCCACTAACCTCCATCACATCCCGAAACGTCCAGAAATTCTTCCGGCAGAACATCGTGTGCCGTTTCGGAGTACCCAGGCAGCTCACATTAGACAACGGAACGCAGTTCGATGCTGGGGCTTTCCGGACATTCTGCGACGAGTTGGGAGTCCAGCTCTGCTTCGCCGCCGTGTGGCATCCCCAGTCTAACGAGGCCATGGAGCGAGCTAATGGGCACATCCTCTCAGGCCTCAACAAACGCATCGTTGGCTTAGCCAAAGGGTTGTGGCCTGACGAGCTTCCGAAGATCTTGTGGTCCATCCGGACCACCACTTCCCGAGCTACCGGCTTCACTCCGTTCCGCCTCTTGTTCGGCGACGAAGCAATGACCCCAACAGAGCTCCGAGCCGGTTCGCTATGCGTCACAGCGCCCGAGGCCGATGACGAGCGCACCGTCTCCCTCGACCTAGCCGACGAGACGCGGCTCCAAGCCGTCGCCAACCTCTCCCAGTATCAGAAGGAGACCAAGGCATGGTACGACCCCAAAGTCAAGCGCAATGAGTTCCAACCGGGGCACCTCGTCCTTCGTGCGGTGACCACTCCCACCAAGCTGGGCAACAAATGGGAAGGACCATACAATGTAACAAGGTCCGGACGACCCGGCTCCTATCGGCTCGCCACCTTGGAAGGCGAGGAGCTGAAGCATACTTGGCACGCGGAGCACCTGAAGCATTACTTTCCGTAATCTCATCAGTACATTCCATTAGCGGCCGATGGCGCCTTCTTATGTATCCGAATTGCGTAATAAAATCACCAGGCAAAGTGTTTCCGCCCATCGCAAACGCACGACGACTATGAAAAGCTTCGTTTCAACAAAGCCTATCGGGTTCCGAGCTCCGGCTCGACGCGCCCTCGCTATCGGGTTCCGAGCTCCGGCTCGACGCACCCTCCCACTCGGGTTCCGAGCTCCGGCTCGACGCGCCCTCGCTATCGGGTTCCGAGCTCTGGCTCGACGCGCCCACACGCTCGGGTTCCGAGCTCCGGCTCGACGCACCCTCGCTCTCGAGTTCTGAGCTCCGGCTCGACGCGCATTCACTATCAGGTTCCGAGCTCCGGCTCGACACGCCCTCGCTATCGGGTTCCGAGCTTCGGCTCGACGCGCCCACACGCTCGGGTTTCGAGCTCCGGCTCGACGCGCCCTCGCTATCGGGTTCCGAGCTCCGGCTCGACGCGCCCACACGCTCGGGTTCCGAGCTCCGGCTCGACGCACCCTCACACTCGGGTTCTGAGCTCCGGCTCGACGCGCCCTCGCTCTCGAGTTCCGAGCTCCGACTCGACGCACCCTCACACTCGGGTTCCGAGCTCCGGCTCGACGCGCCCTCGCTCTCGGGTTCCGAGCTCCGGCTCGACGCGCCCTCGCTATCGGGTTCCGAGTTCCAACTCGACGCGCCCTCGCCCTCCGGCTACGAGCCCCAGCTCGACGCACCCCCGCAATCGGATTCCGGGGCCCCGAACCCGAGCGCCCCGACCCGCGATGCCTTCCTCCTAGCTAGTTAGCGCCCAGCCGGTAAACCGACTACCCGCTAAGGAGGGGCGAAGGGAAGGAGCAAGGAGAAAGGCTTCAACCACGCATGTTGGAAAAAGAAGAAAGAAGGGGGGCGTACAATGTTCATTACAAACCAAAGACAGAAGAGAAGGATCAAGAAAAGTTCTCATCCAAGCCAAGCAAGAACCGAAGGCCCCCTCGGTCGGAGGGGCCACCTGGGCCAGAGCGCGCTTCGGTCGAAGGCCCGGGCGCGGTTCGCGTGGACCTCTCCTTCCTCTTCCTTCGCTCCTCCTCCTTCTTCTGAGCGCGAAAGGCCCTCTGGTCTTCCTGAAGTTGGGCCCAGCTGCGTAGATCGCCCCCTCGGGGGGCGCTTCATCCAGGCCAGCTTCCGTATCAGACCAGTCAACCGGTTCGGGAGACGAAGACAGGGAGCGAGGCCCTCTTTCTTCTTCCTTGACAAGGTTCAGAACCCCTCGGAGGACGTCAGGGTCCGCGCGCCCGTCATTGCTACGGGGAAGAACGAAGCGCGCAGGCCGGTTCGCTCTCAGAACCTCGAAGATAGCCCACCGGTGTCGAAGAGCGTCGTCAAATTCAAGCACTTCGACATCGCAGTCGCAATCATGGACACCCTGAGTGAGCCCCAGAAAGTACTCTTTATTAATATATGATTAAGTTTCCTAAGCTATTACAGGCTAAGACAACAAAAGATTTTGAAGAAGCTACACCTTCGGGTCCGGCTGGCGAGCCGAGACCGAAGGCTTCGAGGGAGCCGGAGGACCACGTGCGCGGAGCACCTCCTGCAGCCACGCCTTGATCGCTTCGGGACCCTCAGTCTGCTAGACTGCCTTGAGCGCCCTCCAAGATTGATTCAGCGCAGGGCTCGGCGTCCGGAGGTGATCCCCCACGAAGGTGACCGGATGCGGGCTCGAAGACGAAGGAAGAGGAAGCCCAGACGCTTCGAGATGCCGAAGAATCCCATAAGCGGCCACCCGAGCAGACACCTCGTCGTACTGCACCACGATAAGGTGTATTTGCCGGACGGCGGACTGGATAAACTTCACCCGACGGACTAGGGGCTCCCGAGCAATGTCGAATGTGCCGCATCCAGTGCCGTAGCGCCAGCACCTTCCGGAGGGACACCGCGGTGTCATCCGCCGTCTTCCCTGCCTCGGCGAGCGCCTCGGTCACCTCCCGTTCCGGGCGGTGAGGTCCACCTCGACCCGCTCCATCTGGGCCACCCAGGCCCAGAGGGCTTTGGCGTTAGCTGCCGCCTTCGAGACTCGGGTCCAGAGCACGGAAACCTCCCCTTCGAGCCGCTCCGCTTCTGCGGCCCAGGACCGAAGCCCCTCTGCTTCGGCGGCTCGGGCCCGGAGGGCGTCGACTTCCACCTCCAGCTCATCGGCTCGCTCGGCCCGAGCCCGGAGCCCCTCCAACTCCGCGACGCGGGTCTTGAGGGAGTCCATCTCCGCCATTTGGGCCTCGAGCGCTTCGACCCTTGCTGCCTGGAGCCGAAGGTCTTCGACCTCTGATGACCGCTCGCGAGCTAGTCTCTCCGCGGTATCCGTGCGGGCCGCGAGTTCCGCGACATCCGCCTCGCGGCGTTGGCGTTCGGAGAGCAGGGCAATCAGCTGCCCCTGCGCCAATGCAACCACCTGCGCGCAAGGAAGATGATCAGAAGAAGAGCTAGGGGCTCATTGAAGGCACTTCAAGAAGGTACTTGGCCCGCTGCGGTCTCGATGGCCCTACCGAGGTCCAGGCCATCTGATAGCCCCAGTTCGTCTATCACCAGGGCCTCACGCAGTCGTAAGTAGTAATCGTGGACCGGGGCCACTCTGGACGCGAAGTCCTCGCCGTCCGCCAAGAAGGGGCGCAAGAGGGGCACGGTGGCGCGCGCGCCTTGAGGATCGGAGGGGGGCTGAGGCCGGATCCCTGCGTCTTCGACGGCCTCCGGAGAGGCCCTTTCGGAGGTTTCGGACTCCGTCCCGCCCTGTTGCCCCGGGGTCCTCCTCAAGTCGGCAGGGGCTCCGGACCTTGCATCCGGAGCGTCGCCGGGAAGAGGGACGACTAGTTCGACGCCCCGGGCCAATGTGCCTGCGCGGGCGAGCGCGAGCTAAGGTCGAGAAGGCCCCAACGTTTTGGGAAAGGATGGGTAAGCTATCGTACCTTCGTCCGCAATGTCGACAAGGTCCTCCGGAAGCTAGACGGGCCCTGACGGGCTCGGGCGGTAGAAAAGGATGTCGATGGAGTTCACCAGGGAGCTCGCCGCCGTCGCGGCGAGCTCGGCCTCTATGTCGGCGCTCCTCTCAACGGCGCCGAGCGGGTCGGCCAACCCCCCGTGGTCCAAGCTGTCCGTCGCCCTGCTCCCGTGGGAGCCGGCGGAGCCCCCCTCCGAAGCCGGTTCGCGCGAGGGAGCGGTCTTGGGAGGCGGCGTCGCTCCGATGACGGGCGCCTCCTGCCCGGCCCCCGGCACGGGTACCATCGGGCCCGAGCGAGGGAGAGCATCTTCGGTCCTTCCAGCGTCCGGCCGGACCGACGGGGTCGGGTCCGGAATTATCGGAGGGTCCCCTGACTCCGACTGGGCCCCATCACTGGAGCCTCCCCACTCGTAGTGGGAGGCGGAGGAGGCCCCCAGAGAAAGCTGCCTTGGACCCTTCACTATCTTCTTCTTCTTGTGGGGGCGGCGAGGAGAGAGGCCACCGTCGGGGTCGCCTACCTTCCTCTTCGAGACAACCCAGAGGACCTCAACCTCCGGGAGAGGCGGAGGCGAGAGCTCGAGCGCCCCCCACACTCTGTTGAAGCGCTCCCAGGAGCCCACCAACTCCAGCCGCCGAGTGCGTTCGGCCGAGGTAGGGACTCCGAGAATCTTCTCCGTCATGCGGGCCACCTCCTCGGGGGTTCGGGCAACGAGCAACCATGCGTTTAATTATTAGGACCGGAGCACCCTTCGGGCACGAAGGCGGGAGCAGAGTGGACGGGTGCGAACACTTACCGAGCTGGCGGGAGAGCTCCGCTGGCATCGCCTCATCCCGACTGCTCCGGAGTGACGCCGGCCACTCTTCCTTTAGCGGAGGGATCTCGAGAGCCACAAACTCCTCCGCCAAGTCGCGCATGCTCATTCGGCGGGCGACGATCTGGAGGAGCTGAATCCTCGCGGAGATCGAGCCGGCGTTGGTCTCGACGCGCGCTTCCCTCCGGAACCAAATGTGGCGCGGGATCCCGGTGAGGCCGGAGCTGAGCCCCACGCTGACGTAGAACCACCGGTTCACCCACTTGGAATACCACCTTTCGTTGGTGGCCTTCGCAGGGAAGAAGTCCGCGTAATTCCTCCGGAGCTTGAAGTTGATGCTCCCGAAGGCTAGTATCTGGCCTCCCTTCTTCTTTGGCTGGTAGAGAGCTTCGTGCATCTGCGCGAAGACCTCCGCCCTCCCTTCGCAGCCTTCGGCGCGCATGGCCCACTCGAAAATGGCGAGGCGGGCCACGACGTTAGGAGACAGCTGTGGGAGCTCCAGATGAAATGCATCCAGCACCCCGGCGAGGAGCTCCGAGGCAGGGAACCCCAGTCCCGCGTCAAAAAAAGCTTCGAAGACGACGACCTCGCCTTCTCGCGGCTGCGGGGCCGTCTCTCGACCAGGCTTCCTCGCCGGCGTCTCAGGACCAAGGCGGGCCCTGGTTGCTTGCTCGATCGACGCTTCTGTGCACGCAGACGGGCCGAGCTCCAGGGTCTGCTCCCGAAACCGCTCTGAGGCGGGGCGGAGCTCGTGCGCGCCGCACGTCTCCGACGAATCCGTCGCCATCGCCGCCACCGCCACTGCCATCTGGCGCTGCAGGAAGCGCGGGTCCATCGCCATTGCTGGGGCGGCGCTCCTCACCATTGCTCAAGGAGGCGAGAAGGGACTTAGAGCTCAGGAAGCAGGACGGATGCTGTCTGAAGTGGCTAGAGTGGGCGTGGCAAAGTGGAGGAGGGAGAGCAGGCCGCGCGGCGAGTTATATTTAAGCGCAAAGCCGTCGGTTCCTCTTCCGGTTCGTTCAGCGTGTGAACGCGGCGGTTGCATGTCACCGCATTTAAGGCCAAACCGGCGCGTTGGGGCACGGCGGCTCCCTGGCGATTCGCCTCCCCGATGCCGTTTACACACACATTAACTACTTCTGGCGGCGTCCGGCCACCTCCTCGGGGCCAGAGCCCCCCGGTCAAAGGTGTGCATGCACCCCGCGAGCCTGGTCAAACTCCTCTCAACCCGTCGGAGAAAGGATTCGAAGCGGTCCTCAGCCTCTAGGCCCGGTCACGCCTCCCAGCTTCGGAGCTCCTCCGCGTCGGACGCAGGGGGCCACGCTACGGCTGGGTCTAGCACCCCAATGTAAGTTACGTTCCTTATGAAGGTCGTCGGAATTATCATGTACGCTTCCACCCTCTCTTAACGCAGGACTCTCAAGAGGAAAGAAGCGAGGGGCTACTGTTGGGGGAGATAATCCCGACGGCTGAAGGGGGCCCACGACCAGGGGGTCCGAGGCCTAGTGTCGGAGGGGGCCAGGATCTACGGGCGAGGAAGCCGGAGGCCACCCTCCGGCTTGAAGATGCGGAGGTCACCCTCCGGCTAGAAGATGCCGGAGGCCACCCTCCGGGAGTAGATTGCCGGGGGCCACCCCTCGGCCCGCGGTAGTGAATCCAGAGGGAGTGCTGGCGGGAAAAGGACTGGACAAACATACGGGGGGACAGAATCGCGATCCTCTTAGCCGTGTCAGCAGCGCATGCAGCATCTGACACGGCTGATACGCTGTCAGAGTCGAATCTTCTTGTCTGTACTATGTATAGTCTGTTTTGTCAGTACTACCGACCGGCACCAGGCCATGTAACCGTTGGCGGTCCAGAGGCACTTGGTCCTCTGGATGGGGCGCCTTATAAATACCCCTCAACTGTAGTTGTAAGACACGGGCTCAAGGAGCATTGAATACACTACTCTCGTTTCCACTAAGAAAACCTGCTGGTCCGATCCATCATTCCAACACATGGCTTGGCGCCAACACTCATATCTCTGTGCTTCCTGGAATGAGGTTGGTTCCTCCGTGTCGACCACCAGCAGATCAGCCTAGTGTTCTGGTTGGGCGAGCCCGAAGGCCGGGCCAGCTTTGTTGATATTCCACAGAGTGTGAAATCGAAGTGGCGCGTCGTCGTCCTAGTCCGCATCCAGCTGCAGTCCTGCGTCGGCCGGTGGTGACGCGTGCACCACAACCGGCCCTGGTGCGGCTTCATTTCCAGGAGCAGGGGACGCTGCCTCACCAAGTTTGGAACTAGGGGACGCTGCTTGCTCCTCTCGGCGAGTGATCACCACTTCGGGCTCACTAACCTGCACATATTCAACAATGAACTCACTGTTCGACTCGCCTGTCTCCCAGCTCCACTTCGCATCCTCATCAAACACCACGTCACGTGTGATGTGCAGCCTCCTGGTCATCGGATCATAGACACGGTAAGCCATGGAACCAGCCTCGTAGCCAACAAAGTTCATTGGCCTGCTCCTGTCATCCAGCTTGCGCAGGTGTGGCCTTGTGTCCTTGACATGGGACACGCACCCGAACATGCGTAGATGATGAACCGAAGGCGTGTTGCCAGTCCATAGTTCGTACGGCGTCTTTCCACCAGCCCCCTTCGTCGATGACCTGTTGAGGACGTACACGGCCGTCATGGCCGCCTCCCCCCAAAACGTGCCTGGGAGGTCCTTTGCCTTCAGCATGCAGCACGCCGCCTCGACCGCAGTTTGGTTGCGCTGCTCAACAACGCCGTTTTGTGGCGGCGAGTAGGGGGCAGTGAGCTGCCTCTGTACGCCAAGCTCCGCGAAGTAGTCGTTGAAGTGGTTCACCGTGAATTCGCCCCCATGATCGGTACGTAGGGCGAGCAACTTCTTCCCGCTCTTCCTCTCTGCCACCGCTTGTACTCTCTTGATGGCTGCTGGTGCAATATCCTTGGTGGGCAGCAGTACAAGCCACATGAACCTGCTGTAATCGTCCACCAACAGGAGAAAGTAGCGATTACCACTTGGAGTAGCCGGGGTTATAGGTCCGCAGATGTCTCCATCACCAGCTCCAGTGGTTCCACGGCTCGCCGGAGCGCTTGATGCGGGAACGGCGTCCTTCTATGCTTGCCGACGAGACACGCCTCACAGACTTGTTCCACTTGGGACAGAACTGGGAGCCCGTGCACCAAGCTTTCTCTTCCCATCTTTCTCAGTGCACCGAAGTTCAGGTGGGCAAAGCGGGCATGCCATCGCCATGCATCTTCTCTAGCCCAAGCCGCCAGACACACTGGCCGTGCAATGGTGAGGTCAAGCACGTACAATCGTCTAGAGCTCCGGGGTATTTTGGCGAGGAGCTGCCTGTTCTCGTCGCGCACCTTCATGACGCCATCCTCAACATGGATCTGGAACCCGCTTTCATCGAGTTGGCCGCAACTCACAATGTTGGCGGTGAGGCTTGGGATGTAGTTGGCGTTGTCGAGAGGTTGGTGCTCACCATTCCTGCCTGCAAGCAATATTGTGCCGCAACCCTCGATCTGCACCGTCGAACCGTCTCCAAAGCGAATAGTGCCACTAATGCCGGTGTCGAGGCTGGCGAAGACACCTCTATCACCGGTCATGTGGTTGGAGGCCCCAGTGTCAAAAATCCACCGTTTGTTGGACTCTTTCTTCACTGCACCTCCGAGCACAGCGAATGCTTCTTCTTCCTTCGGCGTGACACAGCGAGAAGGCAGCGGCGGGGAGCCTTCGGGGTGGTGGCCTTGCCTGAGACTCACCGGGGCTTGGTCCCAGCCCGAGCCTACCTTCCTCAGCTCCCGCTTGGCCGCCGCATGGGCCTCCTCCTGCCAGCAAGAGGGCAACAACGGTGGGGCTTGAAGAGCTTGGCCCCGCCCAAGCAGTACCGGGACTTGACCCCAACTGACAGCTGTGGGGATTCGGTCCCCCCGGCTGACGCATGGAGCTGCTCCCACTCCGGCGTGCGGACCCACCGCGCAGGTGCTGCAGGAGCACCAACGGCGCCTCGCCCCTTCTCTTCCGCCACCTGGAGCTCAGCAAGTGTTTGGAGAGTGAAGACTTCAGTGTGTGCCAGCGCTAGGGTGGGTTCTTCATCCTCCTCCGCCACATGGGCTTGATCCTCGCGCTTTGGCCGACTACGGCATTCTCTGGCCCAGTGACCTATTTTGCCACAGTTCCGGCACTTGTCTTTGCCACGCTTCGGTGGCCCGGTGCGTTCTCCGTGCATGTCACTCCCTGCGCCGTTCTTCTTCCATTGTCCCTTCTTGGCACGACCTCCAGAGCCACTGCTCCTAGAGCCGCCACCACCGGACCCAAAGTTGCGCCAGCGTTCATCTGGCTCCTTCTGCTTGTAGCGCTCTAGCCATTCTTCCTCAGTGAGGTAGAGCTTGTCTCCCCCATCTCAGCTGCCTGCGCCGCTTCCTTCTTCCTCGACTGCCTTCAACCGTGCTGTGAGCTCCTCGATCGACAACGACAAAATGTCAAGCAAGGTTTCAATTGACAAAACGAGTTGGCGATACCTCGGCCGAGCGACGCGCAGGTACTTCTCAATGATCTTCTCGGTGGACTCGGGATCACCCAGTGTCTCCAGTTAGTTCGTGAGACTCGTTAGCCGCATGGCAAAATCCTCAACGGACTCACCGTCTCGGAATCCCATTTGCTCATAATCTCTTCGAAGCTTCTGGGCACTAGCCTTGCGCACCCGGTCTCCACCGATTCTCATGACCTTGATGCTGTCTCATGCCGCCTTCGCCGATGTCTTGGTCGCGAGGGTAGTTATCATCTCCGGTGGCACCGCGCTGCATATGGCGTCGAGGGCCATGCGGTCCACCTGGACGTCGACATCCCCGGACTCAATCGCCTCCCAGAGCAGCCTCGCCTCAAGCTTAATCTTCATCAACAGTGACCAATCGTTGTAGTTAGTCTTCGTTAGCAGCGGGTAGTTTGCCGGGCCTGCCGACGCAACCTTCTCCACCACTCGTTCCACTACAACACCACCGCGACGACCTCCCCGTGGACGGCGCGAGGTGGACCTCCCACGACACTCGTTCGGAGTCCTGGAACCATCGTCAGCCATTGCTCACAAAGCACCTGCGTGCTCTGAAACCACTTGTTAGGATCGTCAATGGCAAAACGAAAACAACAAGCTTGACAGTGAGCTAAACACAGGAGAGTTTTTGTGCTGCGAACTGCGTGCAGCTTTTCTGTTTTTGCTTCCTTTTATTATGCACAGAAAACTGGTAAACATGCCTACAATCAAGCTAAGCAATTGAACATGCACACGCACGGCTATTCCAGCGTCCAGAGCAATTCCCGCGTCATGGCGACCACACGTTGGTGCTCATGCCCGCACACGCGGATGACTAGATCAACACACATCCCATAATGCAGGATAATTAAGAAAACATGTGATTAAGCAAACATGCAATGCATCTACAAGTCAGACTTACTAACAATGGCCATCATCATGGATTGCGGCCAGAATCTCCGACAGTAGTGGTGAGGCTGGTGGGATGTAGAGCCGCCCGTCGTACGTTACCATGTCCGCGACCACTGCCCACGGTGTAGCGCGCGTACCTGCGCGGACCTCGTCGTGGATGGTGACCAATGCCGGGTCCGTGGCCTGGGCGTGGCGCAGGCGCTCGATGAAGTCAAACCGAGGGGAGGAGATGGTGAGTAGCTCGCCCTCCTCGACGTCGCGGCGGGATAGGGCGTCGACGACGGTGTTTGTGGCACCGGACTTGTACTCCATAGAGAAATCAAAGCCCAAGAGTTTCCCGACCCAGTGGTGTTGTGGAATCGTCGCGAGACGCTGGTCGAGGAGGAATTTGAGGCTGTAGTGGTCCGTCTTGACGACGAAACGCCTGCCCCACAAATATGGTCGCCAGTGCCTCACCGCCTGGACAAGGCCAATAAGCTCGCGCTCGTACGCGGCGAGGGCACGGTGACGAGGAGCAACGGGCCGACTGAAGAAGGTGACGGGGTGGCCCTCCTGAATGAGCACCGCACCGAAGCCATGGGACGACGTGTCGCACTCGACGACGAAGGGCTTGGTGAAGTCCGGCATGGCGAGCACTGGGGCCGTGGTGACCGCGGTCTTGAGTGCCGCGAACGCTGCTGCCGCCACATCATCCCAAGCGAAGCCGTCCTTCTTGAGGAGGGCAGTGAGCGGCGCAGCGATCGTGTCGTAGTTATGGACGAACTTGCGGTAGTAGCCCGGCAAGCCGAGGAAGCCGCGCACCGCCCGAGCCGAACGTGGAGCCAGCCAGTCGAGGATGGCCTGTACCTTGGTCGGGTCCATGGCGACGCCTGCCCCTGATATGACGTGGCCGAGGTAGGTGACGGAGGAGGCGCCGAAGGAGCACTTAGCGCGTTTGACGAAGAGGTGGTGGCGGCGGAGTTCGGTGAAGATGACACGAAGATGCCGAAGGTGGTCCGCCCAAGTCTCGCTGTAGATCAAAATGTCATCAAAAAAGACAAGGATGAACCGGCGCAGGAAGGGGCGGAGCACATCATTCATGAGAGCCTGGAACGTGGCCGGAGCGTTGCAGAGCCCGAACGCCATCACCAGGAACTCGTAGAGGCCATCGTGGGTGCGGAACGCGGTCTTGTGCACATCTTTCGGCCGCATTCGCTCCTGGTGATACCCGGACCTGAGGTCCATCTTGGAGAAGACCCGCGTGCCGTGGAGTTCATCAAGAAGCTCGTCGACCACGGGGATGGGAAACGCATCCTTGACGATGAGCGCGTTCAGCGCGCGGTAGTCGACGCAGAAGCGCCAGGAGCCGTCGGGCTTCTTGACGAGGAGAACCGGCGATGAGAACGGTGAGTCGCTGCGGCGGACGATGCCTTGCTCGATCATGGTGGCACATTGCCGCTCTAACTCATCTTTGTGGGCCGCCGGGTATCTGTATGGGCGGACTGCCACCAGCTGCGCGTCCTGCTTGAGGATGATGCGGTGGTCGTGCGCTCGTTTGGGAGGCAGCCCTGTAGGCTCGGCGAAGAGGTCCCCAAAAGTCGCGAGGAGCCCATCCAGAAGGGGCTCGCCGTCGATGGTGGAGGCGGCTAAGGCCAAGACGCCGGTGGTAGGCACGTCGGTCCAGCAGACGGTGCGCCCCTGGTGCTGGAATGACATCTGGCGGTTGGTCAAGTCCCATACGATGGGCACCAGAGTGCCCAGCCACCGGGTGCCGAGCACCATGTCGAAGCCTGCCAGCGGCATCACGAAGAGGTCGGCGGGGAACGAGGCGCCGGCGATGGCGAGCGGCGCGGCCTTGATGACGCCCGCGCATGTGACGCGCTCGCCGTTGGCGACCATGGCCGTGAGTCGGGGGCGTGAGTGCAAGGGCATGCTGGACCGCTGCGCTGCCACCTCCGAGATGAAGTTGTGCGTGCTGCCGGAGTCCAGGAGGGCGATGAGCGATGCTGGCCCAAGCACGACCGTGATCTGCATGGTGTCGGCGATAGGGACCCCGGCCAGGGCCTGCAGGGAGAACACAGGCGCCTCGGTGTCCTGGTCCGTGGCAGCCGCGGCATCGTCGGCATCGGAGAGCTCCACCCCGCCGATAAAGAAGATGCGGCGGCAGACGCGGTTGTGATCGCGTGTGTACTTCTCGTCGCTGTTGTAGCAGAGGCCGAGGCGTCGCCGTTCCGCCTGTTCCGCCAGGGAGAGGCGTTTCACCGGGTTCCCGACCACTGGGGCTGCTGGCGCCGTGGCCCGTTCGGGGGCCGGCAAGGTGGGGCACGACTGCGGAACTGGTAGCAGAGCGCGCGGTGCGGGCCGGACTTGGGACGGGGCCGGTGTCGACTGCTCGATCAACTCCAGTTGCCGCGCCAGGCTCATCGCGGCGGCCAGCGACTGCGGGTTGTGGATGCAGATGGCGTGGCTGAGCGGGGGCAGTAGGCCGCCCGTGAAGAGCTGGACCCTTTGTGCTTCCTCCAGGCGTCCAGCGCGGGGCAGCAGCGCGTGGAATCGGTCTTTATACTCCGCGACCATCCCCGTGCGCCGGCAGTCCGCGAGCTCGAACAGCGGTGCGGATCGGAGTGGTGGCCCGTACCGGAGGTTGAGGAGGTCGGTGAAGCGGCGCCAGGACGGGATGCCTTTGTCTTGTTGGACTTGTATCCACCACATCTGGGCACCCTCTTCCAGGTTGTATCCCGCCATCCATACCTTCTCCTCCTCCATGATTCTCTGTTGGTGGAAGTATGATTCACATCGATTAATGAAGATGAGTGGATCGGACTTGCCATCAAATCTGGGGAAATCGAGTTTTTGGAAACGTGGGGGTGGCCGGTCGTTGTTGTTCTCGCCCGAGCCCGGCTTGTAGGTCGAGGAAGACGGCTTGTCGGCGGTGAGTGCGGCGATGGCCTTGGCGTTGGCCTCCGCGGTAGCCTGTAGGGCCTTGACGCTCTCGGCGAGCTGCTTGATGGAGTCCTTGAGTTCCTCGGAGTCGCCCATGGACGCGGCGCAGGAAGCAGCAGAGGACGATGTGGGGGACGTTGGCGCTGTGGCCAGTGGTGGTGGTTCGGCGGATGAAGGGGAGGTGGATCGAGACGGAGAGGATCGGCTGGATCGTGATACCAGGTTGTCAAGTGCCTCAGCACCCAACGACGCCGGACCACGACTACATAGCTCGTAGTCGCGCTCCAGTCCTCACCACGAGGTTATGCCCCTCCGCAGGTGGCTTGTGATTGATAGGAGGAAGAGGATTAGAGATGATAATCTTGCTTGCCCTTTTCAGCGTCTGATTACAAGCTTATATGGCCATTGGCCCAACCGATGGAGGGAAGTCTCTCCTTAATTCTAGGGATCCCAGAAATAGAAACTGAGATCCTGCTTTCCTTCTTAGCTACTGGCAGCAATCTCGTCCTCGCGCACTTCGCGCGCGCGACCAGCGCGCTCGGCTGCCCGGCGTACATCACGGGTGCGTCTACGTCTGGAGTATGTGCGACCGTACATGACAATACACCACTCCATTCACTGTAGCAAAAACTGACAAAAACAGAGATTATCACTTTTAGTCCAAACAGCAAACAAGCAATATTTGTTAGGACACCATTCTGGAATTTGTTCAAGGAAGTTCCCTCCACATGAGTCATAGTACTGAACAAGAAACTAAGTAGAAGCTACTGTTCAGAATCCTACAACGATCAGGAAATCAGATTTAAACTGAAGATTCTCTTCAAAAGGCACTTATGCAAATGGATTTGAGTAATCTGAACAGAATACTATTTGTAAAGAAACTCGAATTCTGAATCATAGGTACTTGATTGAAACACAATTTACTAGCCTAAAGTTCAAGGAACCATCAATCATGGATGAACTAACTATAAACTCAAATCTGAAACAATTTAATTCACCCTGCATTTCAAACAGCAGAACATATTCAGGAATGTTACTTGAAAAGCAATTTTCAGAGTTTTGTTTCAAAACCAGAACTCAAAAGATAATCAGCATTTAAATCAAAAACCAGTCTAATCACTAGAATTCAGAAACTAGAGCATGAACCAACAACACTAAGAGGGAAGTTACTGAACTTCTACTTCATTTCCCAAAACACAACTCAAGAGCTAATATCTGAAAAGCAACACAGGGATAGAAAAACCTAACAGCACTTGGTAAGGATCAATCCTACTGATTCAGGGAGAATTGAATCAGGAACACATGCATCCAAAGATGTAGGAATTTGATTCACCTGAAATAGACATCCTCTAAACACAAAACAAACTCTATTCAAACACTCTTTGAAACATGTCAAGAAACAGCAAAAACAGAGCTGAATTCAACCCAAAACACTCATTAACTCCAACTCAGTTCTAAAAGATGAAACACTTCACTAAATCTGAATCAAAATCAGAGGGACTTGATGAACTAAATAAACAGAGATTAAATCTGAAAGCATATTCAATTCAGCATCTTATCAATTATTTCAGTTCAGAATATACTCACACATAATCACTTCATCAAACATATATGCTGCAGGAATAAATAACAGTGTTCATGAAACTGAAACCTCATAAATCTAGAGACTTGATCATGGAATCATGTTAGTATTTAACCAATTCAAACATCAAAACAAGTCTGGATAGACAGCAATCACACCCAAATAGCATCACACAAAAACCATCTCAGATCATCAACCAAATCACAGAACATCCGAAGTGAAAATACCTGAGCACGACCTGGAAGAATCAAGATCCAAGACGATGAACAGGATTGCCGAAACCCCTGTCCGTCCAGCAAAATCGCTAGGAACTATTCACGGTAATATACTCATCGCAGGAAAGGAATTTTAGGAGTTCTCGGTTTGCAGGAAGGAAAAATTGTGTATCTCCACTTTTTGCTGGAATAAGGCTCTCGGTAGAACAAGCTGTGCAAGCAAAAATGAATTTGGTTTCTCTCACAACAAAAGTTCTGGTTCTGTCCAGCTTAATCCGGATGACAACAAGGGAGGGGGATAAATATCCCACCTGCCCAAGTTTCTAGAAGGCCCATTTTTCAATTAGCCCCCTAGAACGACTCTAATTACAAATCTGAAAAACAAAAACTGAAACTACCCTATTACAATAGACCTCTTTTTAGACTATTTTCAGAATATATCTACTCCAAAAATACTCTAAAAAGTACACACTATGACACTAAAACTTTAAACTAAAACTTGACACTATTTTATTGAAATAGTAAAAATGATAAACGATTCGACGGTTTTCTGCAAAAACTAACAAAGCCTTTTCAGCTCTTCGACTCGTGACACCGCTTCGCGACTCCGAGCGCCAGCAAGCCACTTCCGCTCTCGATCCCCGTCGAGCCGCGCGAATGCTTATCCTGGCCTCCCTCTCGCAAACACGGTCGACACACCGTCGCAGTCAGTCGTCCGTCCAAGTCTCGCTCCGTCTCTTCATGCACTCTTGAGATCTTCTTCAACTTCGCCCGGCCTCCCTGATCCTCGGCATCAAGCTCCCCGCTCTACCCTCGATCACCCGCCGTCGACAGTCGGTCAACATCTCCACCCTACACAAACAAGACAAGCCAAAACAAGAACGAAACGAACTGCCGAAACCCTCGGCAACCACACCTTCACTCAACATCGAAACCCTCGATGCACTCCACATACTCTCGACCACTCATCCGCTCAGACGCTCATCCTTGTCAATCACTCATCGTTTAGACTGAAACCACCCTTGGTTTCTCATCTTTTGGCCAAAATGATATTCATCGTAGTGCCAAAATGATTAATTATAGTCTCCAAGTAACCTAAAATTAATTAGGTGCATTTAGAAAGAAATCAAGTAGGGAAAGTGATTAGATATTACAATAAACAGTCATATATATATATATATACAATTTTAATCAAACAAAATATTACATACAGTGTGTACATGTTCATTAATTAAGAAATATAATATGGAATGTCAATGACGAATTGAATTAAGGAATAAATTAAGAAAGTTAAAAAACGTGAAACTTATATAGTATATATAGAACCCAAATTATATTTGGTAGGCATAGTGTGTATTAATTATAGGTGCATGCCATGCCATGCAAAATTTTACATATATATGACATGTTTCCACACATTTAAGTAAGAAAAAAATAAGGAAGATAAATAAAACTTCCCACGTGGTATGTTTGTAAATTTTAAAAAGACACAAAAATGTGAAACTTATATGTGTATATATGGCACCCGAATATACTTGCCATGTATAAGTCACTATTAATTATAGTTTTATGGTAAGTCTAAATTTGCATGGCATTATTATGAAATATGAAACAACATATGGAAAGAAAATAATCTTATACACGGTATATTTGTAATTTTTAAGAAAAGTAAGGATAGCTATATATGGTAATTAACACATATATACGGTAATTAACACAAGCGTCTTGTATAGCATGCAAAGATGACTTCTTCTGATTTCAAATTCTTTTTTGATTTATAAGTCGTGCGTTTATAGAATTTGTAGATATGATTGGACGTTGACATACCATTTCTTATACAAGTATATGATGTTTTCATATTAGGCAACCACATCATATTCAGACAATTTTCAAGATTGCAATATTTTCACATTATATTTCATCATATTTGCTATTTATGTATGAATGCATGTGTGTGTAAGTTAGTGGTACATTGTACATTGTATAGTGTACAACAACCTATATATACGGCGCCTATGCTTGACTCATATATGTCTGCCATCAATCTCTTCTAGACATTCTTTTTTTCAATTTATTAAAATTATGTTTCTATTTCATATACAGAGACAATGGTATTTGCACAAAAAACCGTGTGCGTGCCCATTCAATTTATGTTGAGTTTCATTTTTTCGACTAAAATTTGTGGTATTTTCTTTTGGTCAAAATGATATTCACCGTAGTGCCAAAATGATTAAGAAAGTTAACAAAAATGTGAAACTTATATAGTAGATATAGAACCCAAATTATATTTGGTAGGCATAGTGTGTACTAATTATAGGTGCACGTTATGCCATCCAAAATTTTACATATATATGGCATGTGTCCATGCATTTCATGTTATGCACAACAAAAAACGGACAATAGAAGTGAAGACTTAACTTGCAATTGATTGATCTTGATAATCCCTATTCCTGATCAACGGCTACTCACAAACTACTAAACAATTCTTCAAGATTCAAAACTAGGTATCGTAAGCATTGATCGGAAAAATTTATTAGATTTCTTCTAAGTAGGATTATGAGTTTCCTTGCACATCAAAAATTGTAGCTTGCTATGTTAATATGAAAAAGACACTGTAACTATGTTGACGCCAATGCACCTTGAGGGCAACGTATGCCACGGATTTGCCGTTGTTATTTTGGCACGCGGACGGCGACGCGGTCATTTATCCGCCATTGTTCAATTGACTAACAGGTTGATGGGTGTTAATGGAAATGATGTTACCATTTGACACGTAGTAAACCTCATGTGTTAAGTTGTCTGAAGTTGCCACAATAGGTTTCTTCACATATGTTGTTGAGTCGTTATCAAATTCGAACAAGAATTAAACCAACACACTGTTAGTCCCATTATTCCACAAACCTTATCCCGACAATCATTGACATTAACACCCATCAACCTATAATTTCCACGATGTATCTAATGGAATGTATTTATCGGGAAACACAAAATAAAAAAACATTGGGAAAATAGTCAAAATACACCCACTAAACCTGCTAACCAAGCAAAAAACACGCTAAGTCACTTACAGTGTACACAAAATCAGATGTTGGGAGGCTGTTATCTTTAAAATCATGAGGAATAAATGGTGATATATGACGACATGAGATTTTAAGGTCTGGATCTGGTTTGCCTGCTATCATGGACAAATTCATAAGATTCTTCAGCTCAAAACATATTTGTTGCTAGTCAAAAAATGTCATCAGCAAGTTTAGTTTATAATAGTGCATTGGAAATTCTATTAATTTCGTAATCAACACACATGCTGGTTTGGCGTAAAGCATAGATCTCTTGGTAGAAAACATAAGTTTTTTATTAATTACAAGATGCAAAAGTATTCCCACATCTCCATAATGACCTACCATGCAGAATGTTGAGCACTCAAGTTCTAGACCCATGCAGAAATTCCATAGTCATCCTTACATTTCTCGAGTGCAACTAAAATTCAACATTTCAACTAATAAACTAAGTGTAACTAAAGAAAACAAACAATTTAGTGGGCAAGAGATGCACAGTGCCATATCATTCTACTAATAAACTAAGTGCAACTAAAGTTCAACATTTCAACTAAATTCCAAAAGGAGATTGGTTTAAGTATTAACGATTAAGTGGTGTGATTAGAGGCTAGCCGATGAACTCACCTGATCAGCAAGGTTGTGGCTGTCTGTGGCCTACCCTCTCCTGGCCCTCATGTGCATGTACCCCGTCTTTTCATCCTCGCCATTGTTGCTCCCGTCCTTGTCCTTGCCACTGGCTGCTGCCATCCTCCCCTTCCTCGCAGCCTTCCTATGCAGCCACCCACCGCACAATGAACTGATTAAAATATTTTTTGTGTATGTCTCTATAACTTTTCCTGCTAAAATGACACAAAAATTATCAGTCTAATCAATAGAGCACTCCTAAAACCAATAAATAACCTTTTGTTGCAACTTATGATGAATGCATAACGGTCTATTCTAATAAGCTTTCTTAACAGATGTTCCTTCAATTATATCAGTCTTATGATGGACTGATTAAAATGGGGTTTGTTCATTGACCCTTCAAAGGACTGTCAGTTTGGAACCACCAACCTTCGAATTAGATATTATTTGTTGGCGCAAATGTTACGCCAACAGGTTCTCGGTAATCAAGAACGGACAAACAAGAAGTTTGTGTTTTAGGACTACTTTGAGTCTCCGGAATGGATAATAACTCAAGTGGTCCGAATAAGTGTAGATGAACAACTTGTTCTGGATCCCCTCTTACAAGGTACAATGGGGGGTATTTACAGGGGAAAAAGCATAAGGAAAAGACCTATTTACCCCTAGATTACAACCGACATAGTAGAAACTATTCGGTATTATAAACAAGGTTATACACGGTAAAGTACTGCAAGGTAAATGGATAAGCTGGACATCCAATCAATCATGTCCTTCGGCTTCGAGGCCTCCATCCTCCCTTCGGAGGGTTCTCTAGGGCTTCGCACCGTAGCACCCTCCGGTCGTGGCAACGTATGCTTCGAACAACAGTCCGCCGGCTTCGGAGTCCTCATCAGCCTTTGAAGGGTTAATCTTTAAGTCTTGGAAATGGAGTAATTTCCCCCAACAGTAGCCCCTCGAATACGCCTTTCTATAGTTAACCTGTTTTAGAAAGAAGGCAGTATACGAAAAGAACATTTCTAATTTCTGAGGCTTAAAGAGGATTTGAGGATGCTGTGACTTAGCCGAGGATTTTGGACCCAACGCCTTCGAACCTTCCCCTTCGAGTTCTTGATACAGTGGGAACGCACGTTGGGAAGGGAACGGTTTCAGAGTGCAAACGTCGTGGAGACGGTTTCGGAGTGCGCACGTCGTGTAGACGGTTCCGGAGAGCGAACGTCGTGGGGTGCCGTCGAAGTAGCCGTTACGGCGCAAGTAGCCGTTACCTTCTGTAAAAAAGGTAACAGTCGACTTTTACAGCGGTTGTACGCCGTTCGACTTACCGGACCCACTTGTCGATGACAGAAGCCTGATCGCATTCATCACATGTGGTGTGAAATCAATCGAAGAGTAGTACTGGTTGAGTGGTTATAAAAGGGAGAGACAGAGATTAACCGAGATTTTTTACCGCATTCATCACCTGCGATTCACCTTTCCCCCAATCTTCCAAACTCTTGAACGTTCGAGCGCGATGGCGAGAACTAGTCACACCACCCCGGCAGCGACCAACACCCTGGCGCAGAGGCAGGCGTGGGCCGCTTCGGTAGCAGCAGCAATGGCGGGGGCTCCGAGCGGTGCTTGGCCCAAGAATCCTCGGGCGCTCCGTCCGCCCTCCAAGAAGAAGATTGCTCAAAGCTTCATCATCGGCCAATCATTGAGCACCGCCGAGTCCATTGAAGAAGGAGTGGACGGAAAGTTGGGTGCTGGACTGAGTACTCGAGTCCCCGGGACGGAGTCGACTCCAAGGCCACGGAGCGGAGAGGTGGTGGTCTTCGAAGCATTCTTCGAAGCAGGCCTGGGGCTGCCGGCCGTAGACTTCTTGGCAGAGGTGTTGGACTTGTTCCATATCACCCTGCCTCAACTGTCCCCCGATGCCATCGCCCGTTTGGCCATCTTCGAATGGGTGCTCCGGGCGGAGGGGTGCGAAGGACGCTCCGAAATCTTCGCCGTGACCCACGAAGCCATATGCCAACCGAAGCAACAAGACGGGCCAGGGGACTCCAAGGTGACGATAGCCTTCGGCAGCGTCAATTTCTAGCTGCGGATGGAGCATGCCCTCCACTTCCCTGCAAAAGCTATAAACGATAGGTGGTACACCAACTGGATACTTCGGTGGTTTTACGCCGAAGTCGGAGAGGACTCCCCCCTCGCTGGTCCTCTCCAGGAGATTTGGTACCGGAAGGAGGCGAACATCTCTCCGAACCCTAGCCTGCTCTCGACAAGGCTAGGGTTGCTTACTTCAGTGGCTCGTCGTATGAGCATGCGCGACCTGGCTGAGGAGTTCGTCGCCCTTCGGATCCCTCCCCTCGGAGCCAACTGGCCGATCGTGTTCCCACAAGCTTCGGAGGGGGACCTCCGAAACTTAGGTAAACCTTCTCCTTGCTGCATCATATTTAAATGAAGAAATCAATTATACTCATATTCTCATACTTTTTTCTTTCAGCGGCGCCTCTGGCATTGGCTCCGGAGGACGTAGTTCGGGCCACCGAACGAGTTCTCGGAGCCCCTTCGGTGGCCGAGAGGCAAAGAAGGTTGGAGCTGGTGGGGAGCTGGGAGCGATCCAATAGAGTGTGGAGAGCTCTCGGCATGGAGCCCCCGAATCTTCCTGACTTCGCCCCGACCGGAGCGGTCGGCCGTAAAAGGAAAGCCGCTGCCGAGCCCTCCAAGAAGGCCGGCAAGTAGCCGCTTCGGAAGAAGAGGATAGCGAAGCACCCTTCGCAGTTGGCGCCTGCCTCGTCTGCTTCGTCGCCGGGTGCACAAAGCTCAGCCTCTGAAGAGGCAGAGGACTCCGACGGCCAGACAGCGGCGGCCTTCGAAGCCTACCTCCTGGACGATGAAGATATAGGGGAAGTCCCCCCTAACACCTCTGTCAGGGAGGTGGTAAGTGTGACTCCGACTGCTCCTCCTGCACCCGCCGTCGTGCAGGTGGAGTCAGACTCCCCTACTCCCAACTTGCCCGCACCTGAGGCGGTCCCTGCGGAGGCCGTGGCTCCGACAGGAAATGTTGAGGGCAGGACCTCGGGGGATGACTTCGCCGACATCCTCTAGATGTACGAAGTCTTGGAGGATCCAGCAATCCTTCCCCACGAAGCTCCCCGAGGTTCTTTCCGAAGCTCCTCCTTTTTTTCTTAATACCTGCCTGCTGTCTGTGAAAACATGCTTATTAATTTTGTTATTTGAAATAGGTACCTCTTCGGGTGTTGATGTTTTGGTGGCGTCCGAAGCCCTTGCGTCTTCGGAGGCTGCCATTCGAGCGGACCCCTCCGTGCCTCTGGAGGCTCCGAATTCGGCAGCGGAGAACATGTCTTTCGGGGCGGACGACGTGCTCGCCGGGACGGAGTTGGCGACGGAGGTCACTCCTGTAGTGGCCGCCTCGACCACCGAGGTTGCCTCCGCCGCTGCGGTTCTGGCCGAAGAGGTGGTTGCTGATGGTCGGAGTACTCCTGCTTCGCCCTCCTTCGTACCGGGGAGGGGCAAGAGTATTTCTAGCCTCGGTCTTCTTCCTGGCCAGACCGCACCCTCCATTGGCAATTCGAAGGATGAGGCCGCAGCGGATGATGCTCAAGCTTTGTCTTGGCTTCCTCTGCTGGCTCTGTTCCTAGAGCACCGGAGTGGCCTCCGAAGACTCATGGAGCCCCTGGCTGAGAGAAGCCAGGACATTGCTAATTCGGAGTTGATCTCCGTCTTGAGCGAGGCCAGGGATTCGACACTCAACACGGCCCTCGAAAGGGCTGCCCTTCAGGTATGAAAAAGACACCATAGCTACTTCGCATTAGTGGTCATGAATACTTCAATACTTACTTAGTTCTTTTTGCAGCAATTTGTCCTTGCTAGAGCGGCAACGACTTCCAATGAGGTCGAAGTTAATCGACAGAAACGGAAGGTCAATACCCTCCAGACGGCCCTTAATGACTCCACCGGGAGATCCCTCAAGCTGGAGGAAGAAGTCTTGGAGGAACGGAGGGCTAGGGCGGCGTCTGACGAAGCCCTCGGAGCCCTCCGTTCATCTGCGCAGGAGGTCGAGGCCAAGCACGTTGTCCTTCGAGCGGAGGTTGAAAGACTCCGCCAGGAGGCCGCTACCTCAAGTGCGCAGCTGGTGGAGCTTCAGGGGGCTCTTAGCCAGGCGATGGCCCTCAAGAGTTCTTTGATGCTCCGGGTGGCCGAAGTGGGTGTGACTGCTGCAGGCCTGGAAGCAGCGGAGAAGAAGAGCTCTAGCATTGCGGATTGTACCTTGGAGGCCCTTCAGGGCACGCTGGAGTACTTCGGCACCATGTGCCCTTCGTCTTCTGCTGCGACCCACGAGCCCCTTGACCGGAAGCTGACGAGGATCCAGGTCGCTTCGTCGTTGATGAAGAACTCCAGTATTCGGTACGGGGAAATCTCCGGACAGTGTGCTGGTATCGGGGTTATTCGTCATCTTGAATCCCTTCGGATCCCCCTTGGCTCAGTCGGAGGTTCGTCTCCTGGAGGCTTCGCGGACGATGACTTGCTGCGGCCATCTTCGGAGGTGGCTTCGGCCTGGGAAGCCTTTCGGTCGACCTGGAAGACGGACCATAAGGGCGCAGCTAAGGCCTGGATTGACGAGGCCCGTCGGCAGAAGCAAACGCAAACAAAGCCACCACTTCCTGCTTCGCCAGCCCCTTCGGTTCCTGCTCCGCCGATCGACCCGCAGGTCTAGCCGCTTAGGACTGCTATGTATATGAAACCTTGTAAACCCTGTTTTTATTAATGAAAAAGTTATAAACGGGAACTTGTCTTGGGTGTTCTTCTCTTTTTTAGGTTTTGTCATGCCCTTCGAGCCCTGACTTCGAACTTCTAGAAATTACCGACGAGCTCCGAAAGAAGTGGGCAAACCTCGAGGGTTTGAGGCCTTACCGCCGCTCCCGCTTTTCTGTTCCTCGCGGAGACGGGGGGAGATCACCCTTGAAGTTCGAAGGGACGTCTTAGCTTATATTAAAGAGGAAGAGAAGATGGAGGGGTCCTCGTCTTCCGAACCTATCGACTGGTCCGACTCGGAGTACCGAGCCGAAGACCCTACGGAGGCTGACTCCGAAAGGCTCCTGACTTGGGCTGAGCTTCAAGAGGAGCAGAGGAAACTGCGAGCCTCGAAGAAGAAGAGAAGCACCCGGACTAAAAGGACGACTTCGGCAGTTTCGAGCTCCGAAAGGCAAAGTAGCCGTAGGGGTAGCTCTAGGGGCCGAAAGGGTCTCCGATTTTATTTAGGCTTAGACACAAATTTCTCTTGATGTACAACTATAAAGATTTAATGTGGAATGCTTCGAAAGTATGATGTGTGACTCGTACCCTCCGACCCCCCTTGTGGGTGGCGGAGCCTTTACCATAGAAAAGGGTTCGCTAGGCACAATGACTGTCCGAACACCTGCATGTTTCGAACTTTGTACTTATTATTTGCTTTCAAAGACTAAAAATTTGCTCGCCCCTTTTTTTTAAGTCTTTAGACGCTTGTACGGATCCTAACAAGCCGGAGCCTGGAATCCGTAGGTTGGCCACCTTCGGCTCTTTTACAGATACTTTGCACCCGGAGGCCGAAAATCTGTTTTTCTTTAAAGTCTTTAGACTCTTCTACGGATCCTAACAAGCCAGAGCCTGGAATCCGTAGGTTGGCAACGTAGCCCTTGAACCAATGGTTCGAAGGCGGCTGCCTGAGTCTTGAGAAAAATGCTCGGCTCTACAAGCATCTCTGTCCTCTTAATGCGTCCATCAGGAGTAAGGGATATTCGGAGAGCAAACAAAATTCGACCCTTATCTTTATTCATCGAAAGGGAAGTTTTTACAAATGATTACAAGGGGCCCCTAAGCAAAATAACGCTTAAGGTGCTCCGCATGCCATGCATGCTTCAACTCTTCTCCTTCTAAATTGGCTAATTTAAATGACCCGGGGCGTCCTGAGCGTAAGATAACATATGGTCCTTCCCATTTGTTTCCTAGCTTCCCCGGAGCTATTACACTGCGTAATACCAGATGACCCGGTTTTAATTTACTTAGCTTTACCTTCGGGTCATACCATGTCTTGGTGTGCTTGTGGTACTTAGTTAGGTTCGCGACAGCGTGAAGCCTTGTTTCTTCTGATAAATCCAGCGAAGTGCTCCGGTCACTTTCATCCTCAGGCTGTACTACGCGAAGCGATCCACCGCTGAGCTCCGTAGGAGTCATGGCCTCATCTCCGAAGAGTAATCTAAACGGTGTGAACCCCGTTGACCTAGTTTGAGTGGTTCGAATGGACCACAAGATTTTGGGGAGCTCTTCGACCCACAGCCCCTTGGCCAATCCAACAATTCGGCGATTCAACCCGGAAAGGATGTTCCCGTTGGCTCGCTCAACAGCTCCGTTGGACTATGGATGCCGTACTGCTACGAAGCACAACTTAATGCCTAGTTCTTCACAAAATGTTTGGAAGGTGTCAGCTTCGAACTGGGTTCCATTATCCACCGTCAACTCTCTTGGAACTCCGAACCTGCATATGATATTTTGCCAGAAAAATCGTTGCACATTCTTCGAAGTGATAGCTGTTAACGGCTCCGCCTCAACCCATTTTGAGAAATATTCGATTGCCACCACCGCAAATTTCAAGCCGCCTTTTGCCACTGGGAAAGGGCCTATGAGGTCCATGCCCCATCTAGCCATTGGCCATACTGGGGCAATAACTTGAAGCTGAGCTGGCGGGCAATGGCTCCGTCTGCCCATCCACTGGCAGCCTTGGCATGTTCGAACTAGTTCTTCCGCATCTTTTACTATTGTTGGCGTAAAAGATTACGCTAACAGGTTTCTGTAGATTAGAAACTAACAAACGGAGTGTTTGTGAAATGAACTGTTCTAAGCCTCCGAAAGGATAATAACTTAGAATGGTTCGAATGTGTGTATTGTATAACTTGTATTCGGTCCCTATTACAGGGTGAAATGGGGGGTATTTATAGGCCCAAATATTAAGGAAAGGACCTATTTACCCCTCTATTACAACCGACATAGTGGGAACTATTCGGTACCCTTGATAGGGCTAAAATGGTAAAAGACTAATCTAATAATATAAAAGATAAATCTTCCATCTTAGCTGGCAATAAAGATCTCGAAAAGCCTTAGTTCGAAGATATACTCCGAACCAATGCCTATCTTAGTACTTCGAGCCTGACTCAGGGTATCTTCGAAGATGAACGTCTAGAAACCTTCGAATCCATTATCTGCTTTTGTGCTGTTACGGCAATAACCTCGAAGATGGGATATTTTCCCCCAACAGTAGCCCCTCGAATACGCTTCTCCGTTTAACCTGTAATGTTAGGAGAGCAGTATACGGAAGGAAAAAATAACCAGGCATAAGGGTTATTAGATTTTAATTTATCTCCGAAATGTACGAAGATATCAACTCCAAGTCAATCTTAGAATAATTACTTTCGAACTATCTTAGAACTAACTCAAGGAATCCGAAAGCCTTTCAGACTTAGAATAAATAGCCGTTAGTTTCTTCTTCTAACAGAAACTGTAGAATGCGTTAATTTTGGAGAAAAGTAACGGCAGGAATGCGAAACAGCATGGACTAACGGTAAAAATGTGAAGTCTAGGCTATAAATAGAGGGCCTAGAACAATCCTATTTACCTTTTCACCGCTTTCTCGCAAACAAACACCTTCTGAGCCCTTTGAGTTCTTTGAGCCCTAGCCTCTATTTTCCCCAAAGTAACCCAGCGACTGCAATGGTGAAGACCAAGAGTTCTGGAGCCCCGTCGACCTTGGCTCGGCAGTAGGCCGCTGCAGCAGCAGCGGCTGCGACGTTGGCGATGGTGTCTCCGGCATCCGCAACGACATCCATGGCGGCAAGAGGGAGAAATCCTCAAAATGCTGAAGATCAAGGTCTCTGCCCGCCATCAACGAAGTACTTGGACCAGTCCTTTCAACTGGGATCTTCTACCTGCAAGAGGGAATCACTAGCAATCGCAGTAGAAGGGAGGATTAGCACCGGAGTTATGATCCGCAAGCCCGGAAAAGAACTCATCCCGTCACCAAGGCCCGGAGAAGTGGTCGTCTACGAAGCCGGCTTGGGCCTTCCCACAGTGGACTACTTGGCGGAGGTACTTGACTTATTTCACGTCACCCTTCCTCAACTGTCTCCGAACGCAGTAGCTCATCTGGCTATCTTCGAATGGGCGTTGAGAGCCGAAGGTTGTGAGGGGAGGGCAGAGATCTTCGCTGCGCTACATAGAGCTTCATGCCAGCCAAAAACCTTCGTAGGTCCCGGAGGTGAAAAAGTAGTAGTAGCCTTCGGAAGCATCAATTTTAGGCTTCGGGACGAATATGCCCTTCAATTTCCTGCTAAGGCCATCAATGCTAGATGGTATACTGACTGGGTCATGAGGTGGTTTTATGCCGAAGTTGGGGCGAGCAATCCTCTGGCCGGACCTTTGAAAGAGATCCAATTCCGGAAAGAAGCCCTAGTGCAACCAGGCCAAGGTCAGCTCGAAGCTGACCTCAACCTACTTCAGAGGATCAGCCGAAGGTTGAGCATGCGAGACTTAGCCGAAGAGTTCCTCGGGTTACAAATCTCTCCACTGATGGCCAACTGGCCTATCATCTTCGAAGAGGATTCGGAAGGCGGTCTTCGAAAAATCACTTTGACTTCGAGCCCTACAGGTAACTTCGAAGACAACATGTATTATGCATATTTATTCGAAGAAAAACTAACTTGATTCATTTTTAGCTTCTTCAGCCCCTGTTACTTCGGAGCAAATCGTAAAGGCTTCGAAGAAGATTTTGGGCGCTCCAACTCCGACCGAAAAAGAATGGAGAATTAAGTTGGTCGGGAGTTGGGAGAGATTTAACAGGGTATGGGGAATGCTGGAAATCACTCCACCCCCTCTGATGGATTGGGTGCCTTCTGAGAAAGGACCCAAAAAGAGGAAAGCCGAAGCTGGGACTTCGAGCTCTGCAAAGACTCCGGTGAAGAAGGTGGCTCGGAAGCCAAAAAATCTTGCACCTTCGGATCCTGCGCCTTCGAGCTCAAGGGCTTCAGTCTCTGACTCCCAAGAGGATGAAGGGAGATTGCTTGTGCGTCTAATAGAAGAAGATGAAACTCAAAGGACTGCACAAACCGAAGTACCTGCGAACGTGCCGGAGTCCCGAGATAATCTCGAGCAACCAAGGACTTCGGCAGTTCAGGAAGATATATCTCAGGACGAAGTTCCTGTGAATGAAAGTGGGGTCGAAGTCACTATGGCTTCAATTCCTGAAGAGGCAACAAGGACTGCTCAGGACGATGCTCCTGCAGTCAAAGACTTAACGGCTGATTCGGACGAAGATCTCGCCTTCGATCCTCCGAACAGTCCGATGATTACTCCTTTGCAAAATGTCGAAGGTAAACTTCGAATAACTCTTTCATGTTTATTTTGTGTATTTATACAATGTATAATACTTTATATATTATTTTTTTACAGAGTCCACTCCTATGGAAGAGGTCCGCCAGGAAGAAATAATTCCTGGACCTTCGACGACTTCGGAGCCAACCCAGAGAGCTATTCAAATGGGACCTGGAAGAGGCAAAAGACATATAGAACCCCTCCCTGCAGCGAGTTCCGGATCAACTCCGTCTGATTCAACAGACGAGAGCCAATCTTCCGGGGAGGGCCAGTCTCCAAAGGCTCCGAAAACCACAGGCCAATGCTCCGGTCCTTCGCTGGACGAAGATGACCAACAGGCAATAAGTATGCTCCCCCTGCTAGCTCCTTTCTTAGGGCAAACAACTGGTCTTCGGACTTTGCTCGAACCTTTGGATCGAGCTAGCCGTGACATAGGGGAGACCAACTTAGTGGCCATTCTGAGCAAGGCGGACAGGACGGAGCTTAATGCCGCTATAGAACGTGCAGCCTACCAGGTACGAAGTACTTGTGAAATAACATAGAATTCATCTACGAATAAATATTTACCTTATTTTTTTATTTTTGCAGCAAACTATCTTGGCCCGAGCTGCGAATATATGTAATGATGAAGAGATCGCTCGCCTTCGGGAGGAAAATAACGTCCTTCAAAGGAATCTTAGCATCTCCGAAAGCCGAGTGGTTCAGATGGACAATATAGTGTCAACAGAGCGAAGGGCCAGACAAGGTTTGGAGGCTGCGAATAAAGAGCTCGAAGCAGAGAGAATTGTGCTTCGAGCAGAAGTTAAAAATTGCGGGCGGAGCACGCTACTGCGGGAACCGAGCTTGTCAGACTCCAAGAGGAAGCTAGCCAGCTGTTAAACCAGAAGAATATTTTGACCACTGAAAATGCTAGACTTTCTGGGATTCTGGGAGAAGTCACTTCGACGAAGGACGCGCTGAACGAAGATAAGCTGAAGTCCGAGAAGGTGGCTGTGGAAGTTATGAATCAGTTGCTAGGTGTCCTGGAGTACTTCGGTACTACTGGAATACTTCCTTCTGATGATAACATCACTCTTCTGCGCCGGTTGAAAAGGATCCAAGGAGTGGCGAAGTAGATGAAGACAACGGGCATTAGATACGGAGAACTCTCCGGACAAGTGGCTGCTGTCGGCCTACTTCGCTACTACGAAGATCTGGGCCGATCGATAACTCCGGACGCAGGAGGGGGCCCAATTACCTTCGACGACGAGCGACTTCTGACTCCTTCCGAAGGTGTGGCTGCTGCCTGGCGAGCCTTTCAAACTTCATGGAGAGCCGAAGGTCGTTCCGCGATCAAGGCTTAGATCGATGAAGGCCAACACCAGAAGCAAGTTCGGACCCAAGCTTCAAGCAGTCAGCCTCCTCCGAACCCGCAGGTTTAGAAATACCTTAGGATTTTTGGCCATGTAAAGCTTTATGCTTATGAACATTTATCAATGAAAATTTGTTTGTCATATTTTTAGGCTTTGCCTCATACGGAAGATATCGAGGTGTTAGACCTTAACGACGAAGTTCGCTCATTATGGACCACCTTCGATCTTCTAAAAGCTTATAAACGTCCTCGATTTCTAATTCCTCGAGATAGCTCCGGTGTAATTGCGCCCGAAGTAATCAAAGACATACTGTCTTATATTAAAGAGGAAGAAAAAGAGGTTAACTTAAACACTTCATCTTCTGAAGACATTATATGGTCTGAAGACGAAGATGAAGTCCGAAGTAAAAAACCCGAAGAACTTGGAAGCTGGGAAAGGAGCCCCGAACGGCTTCGAACTTGGGCCGAGCTTCAACAAGAACAGAAGGATTTTAGAGCTTCGAAGGGGGGCAAGAGAGTTAAACGCAAAGTTGTTAGAACTCCCGGCGCTGGAACTAGTCGTTCCAACCCTAGCTCTAAAGACCGAAGAGGTCTTCGATTCCTTCTTGGTATAGATACCAATTTTTCATGATGTAATCTGTAAACACATTCGTTTGAATAATGAATACCGATTTAAAATTGTCTCCATATTTACTAGCCCCTCTTTGGGTATAAGCAACTTCGAACTGTATTCAAAGATGGTATGCGCAAAGAAGGAACTTCGGA
>JAAALK010000085.1:24714654-24829443 GCA_019279435.1 Zizania palustris | reverse complement strand
ACATGGTATTTGTCACCCTTACGGCATTTTGTGAGGGGGAGCAGATTTTAATTGTCTTGCATATGCTCATTGTGTGTGAAATTGCATTTACATCTTTTGCACTTATATGCCTGATTATAATTCATGAATCATGTCAACTCAGCTCTATTTAATATGTCTGAAACATTATGTGCATGATTCTTCTTTTAAAATCAAATCATGCTGACTACGTAGTCTTGAATCTAGCATGTTTAGGCAGGACTGCTTTAGCTATCTTTTATCTGCTTGATAGCAAGACTCCTTTTTCTCTGGATGCTAAGCATTGCAACTTAGAAAAATTGTTCTACATACTCATGGATATTCATCAAGTGCTAAACAGTTTGTTCACTTAATCAAAATTCCAACAATCCATGATTTGCATGCTTCAAGTGAAAAGATCCAGGTGGGTTTGTTTGTTGCACTACTCTATTCTAGAATGCTTACCATTGCACATTGGTCTGAACTGGGATAGTGTAGTGTATGCCAAAATCACTGCCTTAAGCTTCTGATGGCTTTCATGCCTAGGCTTGGCCTGATTGGAAAGTATAAGGTGGACAAACAAATAACCCCTGGCATTGTGAAAAGAACAACAACATTCATTGTTCCTCAAGTTTGTTTTTAAATGCTCCACTTGAACTGGACTTGTCTGTCTAGAGTAGAAATTGACTAGCTCTGCGCAGTCCTTGCTTTTACTTGTCTAGTTACCTTGATTGAGTGGTGATGCTTTTACTTCAAAATGATAAAATCACATGCTATCATCATGTTTTTAGAGATAGTTAAATTGAGCCGAGCACATGAAAATTGGTATTAATATTGGCATATTTTTGCTTTATATGTCTTTGCAATTCTTCCCATGTCAAAGCTATGCATATTTTTGCTTTACATGCTCCTTGATGCTTGCATTGCCAAAGGGGGAGAAATCTTTGAGGTCTCAGCAGCAAGGGGGTAAATTAAACTCAGGGGGCGTTTTTATCTTGCAAAGGGAAGTTTTGCCGAAGGGGCTTTCACTCTATTAAAAAGGGGGGAGGAAAATTCTCTTGCCAAGTGACATGATTTGGCTCGTTTCTGAGTTTTTATGGTCACTTGTGTGCTGAAATTTTTCAAATTTTCTTGAACTTGAATTTGATTGTCAATGCACTCATCAAGGGGGAGATTGAGAAACCAAGGGTTGGTTTCGGAGTCTGTGTTGAGTGATTGACAGATTTTACCCTCTGTTTCGAAGTGGTCCCTCCGATGGTGTTCGGAGGCTGTTTCACCGAAGGATTCGGTGGGTTTGGTTGCTGCAGCTGTTGCAGCGGAGTGTGCTTGTTGGAGGGGTCCGACAGTACACGATGATTGGCTGTACCGAAGGGCTCGGTACTTTGGGCGGTACACCGGAGTGTGTGCCGAAGGTTGCTAACCCGGAGAGGTCTCCAGAGTGCTGGATACACTTGTCTACTTGTCTGTGGTGTGCAGGGGACCTCGGAGGCGACGGACGGTTCGCAACAGGTGAACCTGGGTCAAGCGGGAGGCTTGATGCCAGGGGAGTAGGGAGCTCCGTCATGAAGGCTGTGAAGGGGTCGAGTCGGACCTCGGGTCGAGGTGCACCAGGAGAAGGCAGTAAGTGCGGAGCGTGGCTCCGGGTGAAGGTACTCTGAGACGAAGTCCTCGGAGGCGAGGCACTTCGAAGGGTACTCTGGAAGGAGTGACTTTGGAGTATAGTGGTTCAAGTCCTCAGTAGAGGCAAGGTGTTCGAAGTGTGCTCCGGAGGGAGGCACTCGAAGGTATACCCAACGAAGGTCTCAGAAGTCGAGGTGCATCGAAGGCATTGTCCGGGTGAGGCTCGTCGAGGAGTGTGCTCGGGGAGAGACACTGCGACGAAGTGCTCATGGAATGCTTCATGCGGAGGCCTTGGACGAAGGAGGGACTTCGAAGGGTGGTACTCCGAAGGTGGGGCTTCGGAGTGAAGCAGGCTTCGGAGCAAAGCTGGCTCCGGAGTGAGGTGGACTTGAGGTACTTCGCCCATGCATGGCTTCGGTACACGGACTGACGGAGTTTGAGCTGGGAGAAGCTGCGAAGTCATTGTGGTCCACTCCGAAGGTGTTGGTGCGAAGGCCCAGGGGCTTTGACGGCTTCGGCTCAAAACCGTCACTGCATCGAAGGCTGACTTCGGTGAAGCGAAGGCCGTCAGGCTCAAGGCTTCTCACCGAAGCTACCGCACCCCTCGCGTGCGAAGGGGGGCTTCAGAAGCGTCCAAGATTGTAAAGGCTGACAGAGTCGGCTCTGCAAAAAGCTGACGATGTCCCCTCTGCAATGCTGACAAAGGAAGCCTCCAAAAAAAGTAGACTACCTTTTGTACCCTTCTGTTCTGATGAGACAAAACCAATGTAAACCCTAGGGGTAATGTAGTCAATTCTCATGGGTGAATAGTGGCTATAAATAGTGGAGGCTAGGTAGGTCACATTTAACACTTTGAGCATTCATTGTTGAGCTCCTGTACTAGCCACCACATACTTTGTATTCATCCTATGAGTTCAATTTTTGTGTTCCCTGTTCAAGCAGCGAAGCCTTGATACTGTGTTCATTTTCTGCTTGAGCTTGTTTGCATACCTCGCTACATACTTCGATTCTTGTGTGTCACTTCGATTGAATTTAGGCAGTGCACCGAAGCCTGTTTGGGCGAAGTGTGTTTTGAGCGAAGTGTGTTTTCAGTGTGTGTTCGCTCTGTGTAAACTGGAGGCTAGACCTCGCTGTTTACTAGCGAAGCATTGATCGAAGCCTGTTTTTCTTCCCTTGCCGAAGTCCTTGGCGAAGTCTGTTTAGTGTGCGTTTAGACCTTCGAAGTATGAAGCCCAGCACCAGTTGATGTCGCTAAGTATTTGGTCGAAGTCCTTAGAGGGTAGTCCGCTCTTGCGAAGGGTGAAGTGCGAACCTGCTCGAAGCACCCTGTGTGCGGAGCCTGCACTGACTTAGCAGAGCTGATTTTTTGGGGTTGTGGGTGGAGCGAAGTCTTCTTGGCTTCGAACTTTTGCTCCTTGCGAAGCCTGTTTTCAAAGCTGTAAAATACCTCTGAACCAGAACTTCGAAGGGTGTGTTCGAAGCCTGTTCCGCAGAAGACAGAATTAAAACAGAAGGCTAGTTTTAGTCTGAAATTTTAAAAGCTCCCATTCATCCCCCTCTGGTCGCCGTTTCTGGTCCAACAACTATCCTTGCCAAAGACGAAGTGGAAAAGCTGCTGAAGGCTGGGATTATCAGAGAAGTGGCTCATACGGAGTGGTTGGCCAACCCAGTCTTCGTTAGGAAGAAATCTTCCGGGAAGTGGCGCATGTGTATTGATTTTACATCTCTGAATAAAGCATGCCCCCGTGACCCCTACCCCATGCCCCGAATTGATCAATTGGTTGACTCTACTGCCGATTCGGAGTTATTAAGCTTCCTCAACGCGTACTCTGTCTATCATCAAATCTGGCTAAAGCGCGAAGATGAAATCAAGACAAGCTTTGTAACTCCTTCAGGAGTCTTCTGTTATGTAAGAATGCCCTTTGTCTTAAGAAATGTCGGGGCTACTTTTTCGAGGTTAATTGCTAAGGCCCTAGGTCATCAATTAGGTCGCAACGTAGAGGCCTATATGGATGATACTGTAATAAAGAGTGCTTTAAAGCACCAACATAGCCTAGACTTAGCAGAAACATTCAATAGCCTTCGGTCATGTGGGATCCGTCTTAACCCCGAAAAATGTATCTTCGGGGCGCAGGCTGGAAAATTGTTAGGGTATCTAGTTTCAAGCAAAGGGATCGAAGCTAGCCCCACTCAGATAACTGTGTTGCAAAGGATGGCTCCCCCGGAGAATTTAAAGCAAGTGCAAAAGCTGACTGGTCGTCTTGCAGCACTTAGCGGGTTTTTGGCAAGGTCTGCGAAGAGAAGTTTGCCCATTTTCAAAGCATTGAAGGGGTCCAAAGATTTTGCATGGATACCGGAGTGTCAAAAGAGCTTCGAAGATATTAAGAATTATCTCAGCAACCTCGCTACCCTCACGGTGCCTGTTGCGGATGAAACCCTACTACTTTACCTTGCAGTTACTGGCTCTGCTGTCTGTGCAGTCCTTGTCAGAGAGGTTGATTTCAACGGGAAGTTGGCTCAGAATCCAGTTTATTTTGTGTCCGAAGCATTGTCTGGAGCAAAAACAAGATATTCCGAGCTTGAGAAATTCACTTATGCTCTGATAATGGCTTCGAGGAAGTTAAGGCATTATTTCTAGGCACATAATGTAATTGTACCAACTTCATATCCTTTGGGAGATATGCTCCGAAGTAAGGATTCTACAGGAAGAATTGGGAAGTGGGCTGTTGAGTTGGCACCCTTCGGCATATCCTTTGTGGCAAGAAAAGCAATTAAGTCATAGGTGTTGGCGGACTTCGTGGCAGAATGGACTCCCCCTGCAGCATGGGCTCCAGAGAAGCCAAGTGAACGGATTTGGACTATTTACTCCGATGGAGCTTTCCAAGCATCTAGCGCAGGTGTCGGAGCAGTGATAATTTCGCCTTCAGGGCAAAAGGCAATGTACTCCGCAAGACTCAACTTTAAGTCTACTAATAATACGACGAAGTATGAAGGAATTTTACTAGGACTTTGGAAGGCACGTGCTTTAGGAGCTACAAGGGTTGTTATTAAAACAGATTCTCAAATTGTAGCAGGGCACGTAGACAAGAGCTTTCAAGTTCGGCATCCACAGCTTGCAAAATACTTGGAAGAAATCCGTAATATTGAAGCAGCATTTAAAGGGATTTCCATTCGGAGTATACCTAGAGTAGAAAATGTGCAAGCTGACATCTTAGCAAAAGCTGCTAGCCGGAGCTATGGACATACTAGAAGAGGCTTTTTATGAAGAACTCAGTACACCTTCGGTTTCACAAATCCCTGTTGCGGAAGTCATTTGCATTCCAAATACAGATTGGCGAAGTTCAATTATGTAATTGTTGCAAGGAGAAGCATGTATGTCTGAAGGGCCACAACTTTCGAGGTTGAAACTCAAAATTCGGAGTTATCATATAATCAACGGTATTTTGTACAAGGCCGGAGTATGTTCCCCTTTGCTCCGATGTATATCTCAAGCCGAAGGTCAAGAAATTCTTCGAGAAATTCATGAAGGACTCTGCGGTAGCCATTTGGCCCCTCGAGCTTTGGTAGGAAAGACACTTCGCCAGGGGCTTTATTGGCCTACAATAGTAGCTGATGCGGAGAGCTTAGTCCGCACTTGCCAAGGATATCAGTGGATGGGACGAAGAAGTCATCGCCCACCAACAACTCTTCAAGTCATTGCTCCAGTATGGCCCATGGCCAGATGGGGCATGGATCTTATTGGCCCCTTCCCAGTAGCTAAAGGAAATATGAAGTTCGCAGTGGTAGCAATCGAGTACTTCTCAAAGTGGGTCGATGCAGAGCCCATAACAGCTATCACTTCGAATAATGTACAAAAATTTTCTGGAAAAATATCATATGCCAGTTCGGAGTGCCTCGGCAGCTGACAGTTGATAATGGAACACAATTCGATGCAGAACCCTTCAGGAAATTATGTTGAAAGAGCTCCCTCAGTCCAACGGAGCTGTTGAAAGAGCCAATGGTAATATCTTATCAGGGCTGAATCGAAGAATGGTGGGATTGGCAAAAGGACTGTGGACCGAAGAGCTCCCGAAAATTCTATGGTCCATTCGGACAACTCAGACAAGGTCTACTGGTTTCACTCCTTTCAGACTATTATTCGGAAATGAAGCTATGACACCAACGGAGCTTAAAGGAGGATCCCTTCGCAGCACCGAACCGGAAATAGAAGCAGAAAGGCAAACTTCGCTTGATTTAACAGAAGAGACAAGACTTCGAGCTGTTGCCAATTTGTCAAAGTATCAGCAGCAGATGAAGACTTGGGTAGACCCGAAGGTCAAGATTAATGAACTTAGTCCGGGTCATCTCATTTTGCGAAGTATCATAGCGCCAGGGAAATTAGGAAATAAGTGGGAAGGTACATACATAATTGTCCGCTCAGGGCGTCCTGGTTCTTTTAAGTTAGCTAATTTGGAAGGTGAAGAGTTAGCGCATACATGGCATGCGGAGCACCTAAAACGATATTTCGCATAGGGGATCCTTCTAATCATTTGTAAACACCTTCCGAATCAATAAAGCTTATGGTTCAGATAATGCCTACCCCCCATATACTTCCCACTTCTAGTGGACGCACTAGAATAGCAAAGTTGACTGGGAGGGAAGTGTCATTAATTTGAATCATATTTTTCGGACTTCGGACCACTGGTCCGAAGTTTCCGACGAGGTGGGAAAGTCACTGAGAAAACGGATTCCAAGCCACCGGCTTCAAAGCATCCGTAAAAAGAGTCGAAGGAGACCAAATAATGCGAATTCCAAGTTTCGTCTTGAAAGCATCCGTAAAAAGAGTCCAAAGAGACCACTGCGAATTCCAAATCATCGGTTTGATAGCATTCGCAAAAAGAGCCGAAGGAGGCCAAAACAAAGCAGAGTTTGAGCTCATGAGCTTCGAATATCTGTGAAAGAAGTCCAAAGTGACCAATCGTTTGGGACACTAAAGTGTCAGGAAAGTTCTCCAAAGTGATTTCTATCAAAGCAAAAGGTACTAAGTTACCAGTTTTCAGACTTCAAGTAGTCGAAGACACTTTATAATATTTTAATCAATCTTTAAATTGCTGAGGGGCTCCGAGCCTCCAAAATTGTACTCCTAAGTTTTTCTTTGCGCCTAACCATCTTTGAGTAAGTTCGAAGTTGCTTACGCCCAAAGAGGGGCTGGGAAGTAGGGAGACAATTTTAAAAATCAATATTTATTATCCGAACAAATTATGATTACATCATGAAAAATCGGTGTCTATACTGAGAAGGAATCGAAGACCCCTTCGATCTCTAGAGCTAAGGTTGGAACGACTAGTTCCAGAGCCGGGAGTTCTAACAACTTTACAGTTTAACTCTTCTACCTCCCTTCGAAGCTCTAAAGTCTTTCTGTTCTTATTGAAGTTCGGCCCAAGTTCAGAGTCGTTCGGGGCTCCTTTCCCAGCTGCCAAGTTCTTCAGGTTTTTTCCCATGAGCTTCACCTTCATCTTCGGACCATGCAATGTCTTCGGAAGATGAAGCTTCCAAGTTAACTTCTTTTTCTTCCTCTTTAATATAAGATAGTATATCTTTGCTTACTTCGGGCGCAATTGCACCGGAGATATATCGAGGAACTAAAAATCGGGCATCATGCATATGAGGTGAAGCCTAAAAACACGATAAGCAAATTTTCATTCATAAATGTATAAAAAGCATGATTCTTTACATAGTCAAGATCCTAAGGCAAATCTAGACCTGTGGGTTCGGCGAAGGCTGGCTGCTTGAGGCTTGCGACCGAGCTTGCTTCTGATGTTGTCCTTCGTCATTCCAAGCCTTGATCGCAGTACGACCTTCGGCTCTCCATGAAGCTTGGAAGGCTTGCCAAGCAGCGGCCACGTCTTCGGAAGGATTAAGAAGTCAGATTTCGTCGAAAGTAATAGGAGCTGCCTCTGCGTTCGGAGTTATCGATATTCCTAGATCTTCGTAGTAATGAAGTATGCCGATAGCAGCCACTTGTCCGGAGATTTCTCCGTACCGAATGCCTACCATCTTCATCCTCTTCGCAGCTCCTTGGATCATTTTTAGCCACCAAAGCAAGGAGGCATTGTCATTCGAAGGAAGTGTCCCAGTAGTACCGAAGTACTCTAGAACACCTAGGAGTTGGTTCATGACCTCCGCAGCTACCTTCTCCAATTTCAGCTTATCTTCAAGTAAAGTGTCCTTCGCCGAAGTCAACTCTTCCACCACACCGGAGAGCCTAGCTGCCTCCGTAGCTAAAGAATTTTTCTGGTTAAGTAGGTGGCTAGCCTCCTCTGCAGTTTTGGCCTTTTCCTCCCTGAGCTTGACAAGTTCAGCCCCCGCCGTGGCATGCTCCCCCCGCATCTTTTCTATTTCTGCCCAAAGTACAATTTGTTCTGCTTCGAGCTCCTTCTTCGCAGTTTCCAAACTTTGCCTAGCCCTCCGCTCTGTTGATACCATGTTGTCTAAATGCGAAACTCGACCTTCGGAAATGTTAAGATTTCGCTGAAGAGTAGTGATTTCCTCTCGAAGGCGAAGGCTTCCACGTTCGTTTGAAACGTTCGCAGCTCGGGCCAAGACTATTTGCTGCAAAGAGAAAAAACCAAGGTGAGAAATTATTTGTATATGAGATTAATTTTGTTTTGCAGATACTTCATACCTGGTACGCTGCACGCTCCATGGCGGCGTTGAGCTCCGAACCCTCAGCTTCGCTCAGGATGGCTACCAAGTCTGTCTCCCCGACTTCGCGGCTAGCTCGATCCAAAGGTTCGAGCAAAGTCCGAAGTCCGGTTCTTCGCTCCAAGAAAGGAGCTAGAAGAGGGAGCATAGACAAGGCCCTCTGGACGTCTTCGTTCGGCGAGGGGTCGGAGTGTTGGGTCGTATCTTCAGGAATTTCGGCAAACTGGCCCCCCTCTGTAGATTGACCTCTGTCTGTCGACTCAGACGGAGTTAATCCTGAACTCGGAGCAGGGAAAGGGTCCATTTTTCCTTTACCTTTTCCAGGTCCCATCTAGGTGACGTCTGGAATTGGCTCCGGAGTTGCCGAAGTCCTAGGAATTGTATTTTCGGGACAAACCTCTTCCATAAGAGTAGATCCTGTTGAGGCAAAGGTATTATACATTGTATAATTTTGCAGGAAAAAAGAACAAAAGGATTATGTGATGTTTACCTCCGAAGTATTGTCGACGGGTGAGCATCGGACTGCTTGGCGGGTCAAAAGCTACCCCAAAGTCTTCGTCGGAGTCAGAATTCACGACTAAAGCTTCGACTGATGGAGCCTCTTCGGGAGCTGCAGTCGTTGCTTCATCCGGAATTGAAGTTGATTCTGCAGCAACTTCGGCTCCACCTTCATTCATAGGGGCTTCATCCCGCGGTAAGTCTTCTTGAGTAGCCGAAGTCCCAACTTGCCCGTGGTTGCTTGGAAACTCTGGCACGCTCGCAACGTCGCCAATGCTTGCATCTGCTTGGGCTCCATCCTTGTCAATTAGGTCAACAACCATTCTACCTTCATCCTCCGAAGAATCGGAGACCGAAGCTATTGGACTTGAAGGCGCTGCAATTCTTGGCTTTCGAGCTATTTTCTTTGATGGAGTTTTGGCAGAAATCGAAGCTCCAATTTTGGCCTTCCTTTTCTTAGGCCCTTTCTCTGAAGGCACCCAATCAAAAAGAGGAGGGGGAACAACTTCGAGTAACCCCCATACTCGGTTGTTCCGTTCCCAAGTACCCCCTAATTTCTTCCTCCATTCTTTCTCGGCCAGGAGTTGGAATGCCCAGAATTTTCTCCGAAGCTCGCACAATTTGCTCCGAAGTAATAGGAGCTAGAGAGGCTGGAAGATAAGTTGGCATTAGTTATTTCTTCAAATAAGTATATATGAAACATATTGTTTTTGAAGTTACCTGCAGGGCTCGAGCTTGAAGAAATCTTTCGGAGGCTGCCCTCCGGATCTTCCTCGAAGGTGATAGGCCAGTTGGCCATCAAAGGAGGAATCTAAAGTCCGATAAACTCTTCTGCCAAATCCCGCATGCTCAAGCGATGGCTAATGCGTTGAAGAAGGCTAAGGCGAGCTTCGAGCTGGCCTGGATCCGGGTGGACAAGGACTTCCCTTCGGAAGTTTGTCTTGTAAAGGTCCGGCTAAACGGCTCCATGCCCCAACTTCGGCGTAAAACCACCGGAGAATCCAGTCTGTATACCACCGGGCGTTGATGGCCTTTGCTGGAAACCGAAGGGCATATTCATCCCGAAGCCAGAAGTTAATACTCCTGAAGGCCACCACCATCTTTTCACCTCTGGAACCTATGAAAGTCTTCGGTTGGCACGAAGCTCGGTGCAAAGCTATGAAGATTTCTGCTCTTCCTTCACAGCCTTCAGCTCGCAGCGCCCATTCAAAGATGGCAAGGCGTGCTATCACGTTCGGAGAAAGTTGGGGGAGAGTAACATGGAATAAATCCAGTACCTCAGCTAGGAAGTCGATGGCCGGAAGTCCTAATCCAGCTTCGAAAAAGGCTTCGAAGACGACCACTTCTCCGGGCCTTGGTGAAGGAATAGCTTCTTTTCCAGGTTTGCGGATCACAATCTCCGAACCAATCTTCCCTTCTATCGCAGCCGCGAGCGATTCCCTCTTGCAGGTTGAAGGTCCCAGTTGGTAAGATTGATCCGCATACTTCGACGACGCCGGAAGGAGATCATGAGGATCATCATGTTGGGGATTCCTTCCTGGCGCCGCCATTGGCACTGCTACTGTCGCCGTCGGAGTCATCGTCGTTGATGTCGCTACTGCCGCTGCTGTCGCAGCCTGTTGCCGGGCTAAGGCTGAAGCCGCCCCAAGATCTTGAAGCTCGTCTTCACCATGAAATCGCACGGATTGCTTAAGAGGAAAAAATGGAGGCTAGGGATTGTCTGTTGGGTTGTTTGCACGAAAGAGGTGAGAAGGTATTTGGGATGGATCTAGGCCCCTTATTTATAGCCTAGGCCATGATTTTTTACCGTTTGTATCTGCCGTTTCGCATTCTTAACCGTTATCTTTTTGCAGAGTTAATACATCGCGTAACTTCCGTTAGAAGAAAAAAGTCGACGGCTATTTCTTATAAGTCTAAAAAAGCTTTCAAACTTTTTAAGTTAATTCTAAAAAATAGTTCGAACATAATTTTCTTATAAGTTGATTCGAAGTTTCGAATCTCCGCATATTTCAAAGGTTGATTAAAACTGTTAGCCTCTGCGCATGATTATTTTTCTTGCGTATACTGTTGGGGGAAAATATTTCAATTATCATACCAATACATCATTACACCTTCGCATGAAATATCAAACATGTGAACTGCTAAACCAGTGATGAAATAAGTAGGCCAAAATATTGCAATAGTAAACAATGTCTTGAGCTGGATTAAGGTGACTGCATTTGCAGTGTTGGATACATAAACATCTCAAATAATTGTTATATGGGCACTTCACTGTGAAGCAAAGAACAACAATATATTGAACAACAATCCTAGATTAATGGCATGGACTAGCTCCATTAGAGCTACAATAATATATGAGAAAACACAAATGGTAAATACAGGGATTCTTAGGAATAGCAACAAGTACAAAACACCACGCATCATCATTCAGCAAGATTTGAAAGACTTTGGTGGCTTAAAAGTTTTGGTTTTTCACTGAAACTGCAATATCAGTATGTTCATGCTGATAACTAAAATAAATTGATGAGTTTAAGAACTTACAATTATAGCTCGTCGGAATGCACCGGCACTGACATAGGCCCATGATCCTGGGAGCATTCCCAGCCAACTGTATGCCAACAGTAGAGAGATGTCTGAGCTAACAAGGCGTTGAACTGTTGAAGAAAAGGTACAATTGACAATTTTTATCCCTTTAAAAGTCATGGTGGATTATTGGTCTCTTAACAGGTGTATGGTTTTTGCTATTCTTTTGGTCTTATAAATTGCATGACTTCTGAAACAGCACCATTGTACTCCATTACAACGAATGCAAAATATGATCCAGAAGAAAAACACATGATGCTTTTTAAGTTCTAGCAATTAAAAGTCCCCCTGACAGACTAACCAATTATTAGTACTGAAGCTTGCTCTATAGAGACCATGCTGCCATTCTGTTTGATTCAAAGATAGTTCCATAATGGAATCAAGTGAAAATAGAAGTGGGTAGAAAGTGCAAACCTTCCTAAGACATAAGGCAAGAACTTCACTGAAGTCAACCCATACAGGTAGTTCCCAAGGGAGAAAGGTAATAGGGGACTAAGTCGAAGCAGAGTAACAACCTTGAATCCATTTTCTCCTATTGCTTTATCAATTGCCAGAAACTTCTTGTTTCCTTCAACCAGTTTAAGAATACGCTCTCTGGAAAAGTACCTAGCAATAAGAAAGGCCACCGCTGCAGCTAGCTGCACGATTGGAAAAGTTCAATAAGAAAATGCTGCTGAAGGCATAAATGACAACATAAAGATTGTTGATAAGGCTTTACTTACTGTCCCACTGATTGAGACAATAATTGTACCGGTAACACTACCAAACAATAGACATGCTGACATTGTTAGTGGTATCGCTGAATCGCAAGAACCTGAATTGAAAGAAGATTATACTATTATTATGAAGCTGAAGTTCTAATCAAGATGTCAGATGAATATTACAAAAGCCTATAGAAGCCTAGTTTCTTTCATAGTTCACTGGACAAAGAAATGATTGGTTGATTGCTCCCCTTAAACAGTGGTTTGGTAGAAAACGAAAGTTCTAGTGAGTAGTGCCTACTCACTCATATGAATTACATTTTAAACCCATAATAAGTTGGTGATTAATATTGTCAAGACACAAAATTATATATGTGCATGATGTGATCAGATTCAAGCATTTTGGGACAATCTACAAACTGCATAGCAGATAAGGCAAAAATGTCAGCTTAATATAGGCTAGAACATACATATAGCATTGACATATAACTAAAGGTGTATGCTACTATATTGGTAAACAGGGTGGTAGAAAAATAGAAGCAATTAAAATTTTAAATTTGTTTAATTGCAGAATAGGAACAATCAAACTACGCAATGAAGTAATGACAACATATCAAGGTAAATAGAATGCAAGAAGATACCTACACACCAGGTTGACGAGCACAAACAATCGATCCCTTCATCTCCTTGCGATGCAAGTGAACAACTAAATCCCAAGCTGATTTGACAGTGGCAAACAACACACATATGTTGTGAATCCATCTCGTTCAAGCCCTGTTAAGGATGATAGTCATATTCAACAATATATAATTAAGAATAAAATAAAAAATCGAGTGGATTAGGAAATCATACCATGGAGCTCCATTTCCTCTTTTGGAAGTGGATAATTTATAGATACAACTCCGCCAATCTTCAAGTATCGTGGGTGCTCCCGAACACCTTCTTCCTCCTGAGATCCGCCTGCCCCAGCGTCCTGATGCTCCTCTTGGTCACCAATGCTCCCTACTCCCTGAACCAAATCCAGTGTATCGAACATCACAACCAAGATCTCGTGGAGGCAGAGAGTCGTAGCCAATATCAAACAGAGAAGAAAATAGCACAAAATAAAGAGGTAGGGACCTTTTGCACTACAGCCAGCACCAACCATTCTTGCAAATGAAGAACATGCACTGACCTACAAACAAGCAGGAGTGTGGAGAGGGGGAGGGGCGGCGCTGTGGAGCGGGAGGGCAGCGGGGAAGAGGAGGGGGAGGCGGCGCCGGTGCTGGGCGTAGCCAAGCAGGAGGTGAGAGGGGACAACACGGCGTAGGGATTAGGGCAGGGGACCGAGCAACAGGAGTATGGAGAGGGAGAGAGGGGGAGGGGCGAGGCGGCACTGGGATCTGGGCAGGTATGGAGCGGGAGTGCGACGGGGAAGAGGAGGGGCAGGGGCAGCGCTAGGAGCTGGTGGGGTCCGCGCGCAGAGGGAAGTAGAGTGCTGGGAGCTGGTGGGTTACGCTGCTGGTAGGTGAAAAGAGGGTAGGATTCACGTTCACCATAAAGTCGTGCTTTTAGGAGTAGGAGAAACAGTAGAACCGGAAGAATTAAATTTGTATGTTTTTAGACAATGAACAGTAAATGTTACTTTCAAACCGGATCAGAAATCAGATGGTTCAAATTGAACATTTCAGTTCCTGAACATGTTTTAATTTCATCCAACCAAATTCAAAATAGTGCCATAGGGATTCACTAGTTGAAAGCCGAAAACAATTTTCAGTGCACTGTATCTTGACAAGAAATGCTGAAACAATAAACTTAAAAGCTGAAATGTAGAAAATCTGATACAATTCAGCCAACCCTGTTTCTAGTCATGAGTACAAAGAGATTCTAGTCTACTTTCAATTTTTAGCACACATAATATCCAAAACATGTCACACATTCTTAATACAGAAATTTCAGGAAGATAAACAGCTATAACAGAAACTCAGCAAAGCATCTATCACTGTAATTCTGACCAAAACTGACAACAACCAGTAATACTGATCAAACCACACATATCAGAATTCAGCACAGCTTAAACCTTCAAAAATACTGATCTGAACCTCAAACCTCAGCAGCAAAACTAGAACAAACAAAGTTATGATTTAAGCACTTCTATTGGTATCTACAGCACTGATCATTCAAGAAAACAAGGGTCAAAATTCAGAGTATATAACCACAGGAACTGAATGATGAACAGGTTTTCAGAAAATCCTGTACCACTTCTGAAACAGAAACATCTCACACTATTGATTGTCCAGAAAAGCTAGAACATACTGTCCATTACTCATCTACACAGATAACACTCATAACCAGAAGAAATCTCATATTCAGATAAAACACAAACAGATCTGAACTAGATTTTTTAGAGAACAATCAGAAAATTCAGAAATCAAAATGTGAGGAATATCTAAAGAATAGACTCAACTCATAACCTTGGAGTGAAAACATGATCATATATTGGGATCTAATCATGAACAGCTAAACATGAATCAGCTACACATTTGATCAAACACCTTATAACCAAATTTCAGCACTAACAGATGAAAGCAGTTCTGCCAGAAAACAGATTCAGATGTATCACTTGGATTGAGCAAAAGAATTACTCAGACTCACAGAAACTAGTTGCAAATTTCAAAAATGGAACATTCACAACTTGCACAACAAAATGTGTATATACATTCACATCGAGTTCTGTAGAAAAATTGCAAGATATCTGGCTCTCAAAATCACATTCAAAAGGATTTTACCTCCAGCGCGTGTTCTTCAAACCACAGTAGCGAATCTTTTGTCGGCAAAGTTGTAGCGGGATCAGCAAAAACAGCAGCGCTGTTCACCATCAAGCGCTGAAAATCCAAATACTCTCTGAAGAACACTTTTGCAAGAAAAAATCAAATTCGATTCTGTTTTATAATGTTCTAGCTACTTGGTTCGGCCATGTAGAGGGGATATTTATATCCACCTACTCCACAGATTCTAGAAGGCATGAATTCCATTCAGCCCCCTAGAAAAATTCTAATTACACTTCTGAAAACTAAAAATTGAAAGTACCCTATTACTAGAAGGAAAACTTACACTTGAAACCTTTTTAGTATATTTTCAGAATATACATTCCAAAAATACACTAAGAAGTACACACTATGACACTAAAATTTTAAACTAACAATTTGACACTATTTTATTGAAATAGTAAAAACATTAAATGTTTCGACAGTTTTCAGCAAAAACCGACAAAGCCTTTTCAGCTCCTCGACTCGTGACACCGCTTCGCTACTCCGAGCGCCAGCAAGCCACTTCCGCTCTCGATCCCCTCGATCCACGCGAATGCTTGTCCTAGCCTCCCTCTCGCGAACACAGTTGGCACGCCGTCGCAGTCAGCCATTCGTCCGAGTCTCGCTCCATCTCTTCGTGCACTCTTGAGATCTTCTCCAACTTCGCCTGGCCTCCCTGATCCTCGGCATCAATCTCCCCGCTCGACCCTTGATCACCCGCCGTCGATAGTCGGTCAGCATCTCCACCCTGCACAAACAAGACAAGCCAAAACAAGAACGCGACGCACTGCCGAAACCCTCGGCAGCCACACCTTCACTCCACATACTCTCGACCACTCATCCGCTCAGACACTCGTCCTTGTCAATCACTCATCATTCAGACCGAAATCACCCTTGGTTTATCAATCTCCCCCTTGATGAGTGCATTGACAACCCCAAAGCAAGGACATGATGAGATAGCAAATTACGCGCACAAGTGACCATAAAAACTCATAAAAGAGCAAAACATGTCACTTGGTAAAAGATCTCCCTGCTTGGGCAAAAACCTTATGCAAGGCAAAGCAAAAGCAAAAGCATTTAAAGCGCATCGCATAAAAACATCAAAAGCGCGCATCGCATCAAAAGCATTTCAACATGAAAGCTCCCCCTTAACCAAGCAATCCAAAAGTCAAAGCATCATGTAGATCATTTCTCCCCCTTTGACAATGCAGGTGTTGGGGGAAAATATTTCATCATCAGAGCCATTGTTGTAACAAGACAGAGGCAGGAGATTTAATCAAAGGCTTTGATGTCTAACTTCGGGAGCGCTTTGAATAGGATTCGAAGCATGAAGGCGAACACTAGTTCGAAGTATATCTTCGAACGTGGATTCTTCAGAGAGTCTTTTTGCCAGTTAGGATGGAAGACTTATCTTCTTTCTCATTAGATTAGTCTTTTACCATTTTAGCCCTATTAGGGGCACCGAATAGTTTCCACTACGTCGGTTGTAATAGAGGGGTAAAAGGGTCTTTTCCTTGATGTTTGGGCCTATAAATACCCCCCGTTTTACCGTGTAATGACGACGGAATACAAGTTATTCAATATACATCTTCGAACTGTTTTGAGCTATTATCCTTTTGGAGGCTTGAAATAGTTTACTTCGCAAACACTTCGTTTGTTAGTTTCTAACTTTCAGAAACCTGTTAGCGTAATCTTTTACGCCAACAGCAGGCATCAAGGAGATAAAAAGATGCAAAGAGGGGAAAAGAGGGTAAAGCAGATATGTGAGCTTCTGAGACATGAGCAACTGCAATTACAGTACCAACAAGTATTTGCCTTGAATATCATCTTAAAGTACTGAAAGACATCCTCATATGTATATAATCTAAACAAAAAGGCATGAGCAAGCATTTTTAGGTTTTAGCAAATAAAAGCATCACTGCTCAGACTAGCATACTAGACATGTCAAGGCATGAGATGCAAAAGCTAAGCAAGCACACACTAGATAAGTGTATCCCACTCCAAGGTGCTTCTACAAGCATGATATGCAATGAATTTTAATTTTTTCTTTTTGTGCCAGGGGTTATTTGCATGTCAACCTTATGCTAACCGACACAGCTAACCCTAGGTTGAAACCATCAGAAGCTTAAAGCAATGGTCTCGGTATACACTCAATGTCCCGGTTCATACCAAAGTGCTATGGTAAGCCGTCCAGAACAAAGTAGTGCGACAAAGCAAACCAACCTGGATCTTTTCAAAATTCAACACACAAAAGCATGAATATCATTCATTTCCATTTTCATTTTCATTTTCATTCATTTTTCATTTTTTTCATTCAATTTCATTTTCAGACATTTTTGATGAACTCATGTTGCGTATAAGCAACCAAGTAAAAGGACCTAGCTATCAGGTGAATAAAAGCTAGCAAAAGCACTCAGCCAATCCATGCTAGATTCTAGACTAAGTAGTGACCATTTTCAAATCTTCACAAATAAAAGCCATGCTCATGTCAATTCTCAGGTGAAAACATGCTAAGCAGTCAATAATATTAAAGATAATAGTTCAAAGGCATTATAAAGCATGTACTTGTAAAAGCAATTAATCAAATGACAGAAGCTCATGCAATGCTACACAGCTCCCCCTCAAAACATGCTCATATCTCTCGGATGCTTAGTGAGAGGGTGAGATAAAAATTGCTTTGGAATCTAGAAGCACAAAATACAATATCCAGGCAAAGTAGAAGACTGACCATGCACAGGAGATAAACCATGATAAAAAGTGTTTGGTCTAGCAATAAAGCGTGAACCTGGAAATCAACGAGGTCTCCCAACCTGTCGAGCCTCAAAGCCTCTTACACGTGATCTATCACCATATGAAGAATGGTGTACACCACGAGGGGGCAAAAACACTCTCCTAAGTAGAGAAGTAAAATCTCGAGTACTGAACGCTAGGTTTCGAGATAAGATGCTTAGGTATCCAGCACTGAACAACGCAAGAAGTAGATAAAGCAGGAGCCTATGTGTGATGAGAATCATACTACGCATGTGATCTCCTAGCAACTCGCTGAGGTCTCCTAAAATAATTATGACCAAAATGCCTATGTGGTCTATCATCATACAAGGTACGATATACACCACGATGAACATAGCCACTCATATCATTGTAAGGAGCCTCAAAATCATGATAAGAGCGAAAAGCAGACTCATGCATACCTAAAGATGGGTAGTGCATGTCCTGAAAACTCATAGCAAAAGACCGTAGCTCATCCCTGATATGACGAAAGAAAAACCCAATCAAATGACCCACCTGATGACAATAAGAACAGTGATACACTATAGCGGCGGGCAAAAATGACCTGTAGTAGTAGCCATCCAGTCCGCCACTGCTCTAACACCACTGCTAACCCTGGTTAGCAGTGGCGGGCAGAGTGCCCGCCACCGCTGTGTTAACAGCAGTGGCAGGCTCACTAACATCATCTGCCCGCCACCACTGTGTCAACAGCAGTAATGGGCGTGCTCACCTCATCTGCCCACCACTGCTGTTAGCAATAGTAGTGGCCGACAGATGATGTCAGCGAGCCCGCCACCACTGTGTCAACAACAGTAACGGGCGCGCTGACCTCATTTGCCCGCCACTGCTGGTTTTACCCCATTACATAGAATGTTGTAAACCTTAATTCACACAGTCCCACAAACTAAAACACAGAAATTATATGCTTCACACAGCCATCCACATACACAGCAGCAAAACATCCAGATATCCACATACACATCCACAACAGCAACACATCAACATAACAACAACCCATCTCATCAATTTACAAATTTACAAAGTTTACATTTCATCACACATCAAGTTTAAAAAGTTTACATCTTGGAAGGCCAACTCATATCTTGCGCATCTTTTTTTTGCTTCTCAGCTTCAAAATTTTTATCGATTTGTTGTACTTGCCTTTTCATTCTTCCGGCTCAATCATACAGAGTTGGATGCTTGGCCACTTCACCCTTAGGATCGAAGAATACTCCAAGCTCATGAAGAACCTCATGCATCATGAAGCGGCACATCCTTGATACGATGTCGTACATTTCTCATTCTGAGAGTTGGCTCTTTTGGGCAACGGTTGATGGACGTGACACATGCATACGTAACATATAAGTACATATGCTGCAAGTTATATTATATTAACACACAATAAATCAACTTACTTCTTTAGTATCCTCAGATACTGTCCGCGCAAACTTTCCTAAGTTATTGCTCATAAAATCACAAGTATAATACCCGCAATGCACCGAACCAAGAGATTGTTTGTGACACTTCAAAATAGACAAAGTTAAAACGATATATAGTTTGTCTTTATCAATTGAATTAAGAAATCTCAAAATATAATATTACTGGATAGTTGGTTCTGATAAGCATATCTTTTGGCCTTTGTGGATTATGTGGGCCACCTAACCTTTCCACGTAGTTGTTGTATGCACTCTGAATAACATTTAATATATCTTGATATTCTTTTTTGGGTTTGTCGAGAGAGTCGAGTACATAAACCCTTGAGTACTTCGGGTATATCAGAAGTGCAATCCAATGATCACTATCGAAAGAAGTAATATATGATTATGTTAGTTTCATAATTGATAAAACGTGATTAAGTGGATATATTGGGTATACTTACTTAAAGTTATATGCCCCACTTATCATTTCTCTGTCACTCCATTTATACATGCACCGCGCAATGTACAATGTGGCACAATTCCTTTTATTCTTCTTATGTGCGTCTTGGTCTTTATTGAACATCTTCCTTTGAAATTTTTTATGACCCGCGGTCCAGTACTTGTCATCGTTCCGGTTTAGTTCCGGGTTCAGTGCACTTTGGCTTATGAATGACGAGTTCAAGTACCTATATTTATTAGAAGTATCACAACATGAATTCAAACTACATATGTTATGAAACAATAGTCAATATAAGACAAGATTGATTTTTGCTTTGTATTGACAAAGTAAAAAGTGCTTACATGCACCAGAGCATCATGCTTGTGATGTCGGTTCGCTGCAGATGGAACATCTTATGGAAGTCGTCGAAAAATAATGCAAGAGTAAACTCTGGGCAGTTGAATATTTCTTTTGGAACATCCAGTTCTATGTGTGTAACTCCTAACGAAGACGCTTCGAGATACCAGTCATGAAATGTTCTCATCCGCCAAGGCATACTCTTAAGTACTCGTTGGGGTAATAATGGTTTGCCTGGTTTGTATTTGATATAATCCTCATCTCCGTAGGTCCATTTATCAACTGAAAGTGAGCCCGCCTACTTTTGTACAAGAGCCTTTATGTGAGCCTTTTCGGGTGTAGAACGTGTTTACCCCACAGTAGTGAAAAATTTAGTCATCGAGTCATGTGATGTGACTTTTGATGAATCAACCCCCTATGTTAGCTCTTCTTTTGAACAGGCCAATGAACACGATATGGAGCAAACCATCTTCGAAGATGAAGATCCCGGAGATTTCCAGGATGAACCCCTACTACCCTCGACATCGACCCCTGAAGCTGACCCCGCTTCAATCACTTCGGCAAGAGGCCCTGAAGCTACAACCTCGATATCAGTCATTGTCGACCATTCACCGGCACAAGTTGAGGGGGAGACTGCATCCCGCCGCGAGGCTCCTCATCACATTCAAAGGATGCACCCTCCCGAGCAGATTATTGGTGAGCTTGATCAAAGGGTGACACGTTCTCATGCCCATTTCATTGACTCTGCTTTTGTTTCTTCTTCTACGCCATTAGATGTGAGCCATGCACTTTCTGATTATAGTTGGATCAATGCCAGGCATGAGGAACTTGAAAATTTTGAGAGAAACCATGTCTGGACTCTTGTAGATCCTCCACCTAATGTTCATTTTATTGGAACTAAATGGATTTTCAAAAATAAACAAGGGGACGATGGGTCTGTAATTAGAAACAAAGCTAGACTTGTGGCTCAGGGTTATTCTCAGTTAGAAGGGAATGATTTTATTGAAACCTTTGCACCTGTTGCTCGCCTTGAGGCCATTAGAATTCTTCTGGCATTTACGGCATCCCGTGGTTTCAAACTTTATCAAATGGATGTTAAAAGTGCTTTTCTTAATGGCTTCATAGGCGAAAACGTTTATGTAAAACAACCTCCTGGTTTGAAAACCCCAAATATCCACATAAAGTCCTTAAACTTCATAAGGCTCTTTATTGACTCAAGAAGGCCCCTCGGGCTTGGTATGACAAGCTTAAGTTTTTTCTGCTTGAGCGAGGGTATTTGATTGGATCAGTAGATAAAACTCTTTTTACTCTCAAGCATGGTAAAGATTTCCTCCTAGTTCAGATTTATGTTGACGATATCATCTTTGTTGGCTCTTCTCATGCTTTGGTTGCTGAGTTTGCATAGACTATGAGCAAGGAGTTCAAGATGTCCATGATGGGCGAACTCACATTTTTCCTTGGTTTGCAAATCAAGCAATGCAAACAAGGTACCTTCGTCCACCAGACGAAGTACACCAAGGACCTGCTCAAGATGTATGACATGGCTGATGTGAAGCAACTCACCACTCCAATGGCTACATCTGTAGCATTGGATCCTGACGAGGATGGAGAAGCCGTAGATCAGAAGGAGTTCCGAAACATGCTCGGCTCCCTCCTCTACTTGACTGCTACAAGGCCAGACATACACTTCACAGTGTGTCTGTGCGCTCGTTTTCAGTCTTCCCCACGTGCTTCGCACCGCCAATCAGTAAAGAGAATTCTCAGGTATCTCAAGCATACCCTCGAATTTGGCATTTGGTATTCTGCATCTTTCTTTTTGTGTCTTCGTGGTTATTCAGATGCGGATTTTGCTGGGTGTAGAATTGATAGGAAGAGTACCTCCGGTACTTGTCATTTTCTGGGTACTTCTCTTGTTTGCTGGTCTTCTCGCAAATAGTCGAGCGTTGCGCAATCTACGGCTGAGCCTGAATATGTTGCTGCAGCTAGCTGTTGCTCACAGATTTTGTGGATGGTTTCCACTTTGCGGGATTTCGGGTTAGATTATAAGGGTGTTCCTCTGTTTTGTGATAACACTAGCGCTATTTGCATTGCAAACAACCTGATACAGCATTCCAGAACCAAACACATTGATGTGAGCTATCATTTTTCTCAGAGATCACAATGAGAAGGGTGATATTGAACTTCAGTATGTTGATACCCAGAACCAGCTTGCCGACATTTTCACTACAACACTTGATGCATCTCGATTTTCTTACTTGTGTGGGTAACTTGGTATTTGTCATCCTTACGGCATTTTGTGCGGGGGAGTATGATTTAATTATTTTTGTGTGGCTTTCTTATGATGATTTGTTGATTCACTTAGTTGCTTTTATATGCCTGTACATGATTGTCTTTCTCATCATGCTCTCATCTCGAGTTAATATATCTCATTTCATATTGAGCATGATTTTAATTTCAGCAAAACTCTAAATTCGATCACCGCTTAGTCTTATGTCTGGCTTGTGTTATTCAGGACTGCCTTAGCTATCTTTTATATACCTAGTAGCTAGAATCCTTTTCTATGGATGCACAATTGCAACTTGAAAATTATATTGCTATTTATGGAATCATACTAAATATTGCACAACAAAAATCAATATCCATGATTTATGTGCTAAATAAGAAAAAGATCCAGGTGGGTTTGCTTATCGCACTACTTTATTCTAGACTTCTTACCATAGCACCTTGGTATTGAGGAGCAATGCTGAATAGCGTGGGCCTCATGGCTCCAGAAGTGATGAGTCATTGTCAACGATAGTCAACAAGGACTGAAGAAGAGAAGAGATCTGCTGTTTCATGGGCCGCGTGTGACTCAGGTACACGGGCAGCGAGCGACTGTCGGGCAGAGGAGGCTGCGAAGTCGGGCTGGCCCAATCCGGGTGCATGGGCCAGAAGCAGTAGAAGACCCACTGGGCTGTTGACCAGGACTGACTCAGGTACACGGGCGGTGAGCGATTGCCGGGCTGAGAGAGCTGCGGAGTCGGGCCGGCCCAATCCGGGTACCTGGTGCAAAGTTGGTGGAGGCTTTGTCAGTTTCAGCGCAAAACTGACAACCGTTGATCTTGTATCCGACTGTCCAGAAGAGAAGCCGTAGTCGCTACGAAAACTTAGCTTCCGGATATGTCATCTGTATCTCTAGGCCCACAGTCAGTCAGTTGTGTCTGAAAAAATTCCTAAGGGCAGTAGAGTCTTTTCCTTTATTTTTGAGTCTGTAAAAACCCTAAGGGGCTGGTAGAATATTCCTAGTGTTGGGCTGCCTATAAATAGGATCCCAATCCCTAGGGTTTGGACTACCCCTTTGTGCTGAAATCAAATCCTCTCTATTGGGTCATTTTGTCTCTTTCTCTCTCCTGTGTGCGCCGCCAGGCAGTGGTTCATCCCTTTTTGCCTTGCATTTATTTTGCTCCTGTGAGATTGATTTCTTTGTTGGTTGCTGCGGTGAGTGCATTGATTCCTCTGCTACAAGAAGCTTCGGTTCGTTGTGCTGGTTGATTTTACTCCTAAGGTTGTGTCTCTGTTGCGTGTGTTCTTCGTGAGAAGTAGTACTAGTTCTTGCTGTTGCAAGTAGTACTGCTTCTGTGGCTACAGTACTCGCTGCCAGCCTTTTTACCTTCTACCGCACAGCTTTTTGATCGAAGCAGACTGGATTGAATGCCTTTTTGACTGTTTTCTGGCGAAGCCATTATCTCTGTTTCGAAGCCCCTCAGCTCCGTGAGGCAGGCTTCGAACAGTATACTCTCAGAGGCTTCGTTCGAACCACGGACTGTTTTTGTCTTCTGTGTCTGACTTCGGAGTATTTTTCAAAACGATCAGCATCTATACTTCGAACGTCTGTGCGAAGGTACTTTGTCTTGTGTGCTTCGAAGTCCTCACTTCGACTGGTTTCGAAGTTGACTTCGGAGCTTGCTCCTCTGTTAAACTTCGTTTTGCTTTCTCGGACGTGTATCAGCCTTCGCTTGTTGATTCGAAGCTTATCCTTTTCGAAGGTAGTCCGTGTGTTTTTTGTGTGCGAAGTTTTTCTGTTCGAAGGTTTGCTTCAAAGCTTTCGGTTCAAAGTTGTGTTCGAAGTTTTGTCTTCGAAGTGCTCACTTCGAAGCAGACTCCGACTCTGTCACTTTGCTCCGAAGCTCTTGGTTCGAAGCTGTGTTCGAAGCCTTGACTTCGAAGTACATACTTCGAACCAGGCTCCGGCATTGTCATACTTCGCTCCGAAGTACACTTCGCAACTTGCTACTTCGAACTAGGCTAGACTGTATCACCTTCGGCATCTCGGACAGGCTCCGTCACCAACCTCCGAAGCATACCTCGACGTGCGAAGGGGGCTTCGCCAAGTTCCGAACAGGAGACAAATTTGGACAGTAACTTCTCTTTTCATCTTACACTACTTAGATCATTTCATTGAGAAGTGTAGGCCTGTTACAACTTGTTCATCTGCCTAGTTGCACCACTTTAGTTTTACACTGTTTATCATCAGTTGCTTCTAGGTTAGAAACCTTTAGACTTAGGCCTTCTGTTTATTTTCTGCTGCGTAGTATTTTTGAGGTGCGTTGGGTATTGGGAACAGGCCATTGATTCGAAAGAATTTTTAAGGCGCCCATTCACCCCCCCTCTGGTCGCTACTTTCGGTCCTACAAGTGGTATCAGAGCTTGGTTAGGGTTTTTCCATACCTTAACCGGTTCTAAACCCTAGTAGTGACTATGACGTCTCCTGGCAAGGTCCCGTCCTTGGAAGCCTATGGCTATAATTATTGGAAGACTCGCATGCGAGCCTATCTCATGAGCCAGGGTTCGGACATATGGGACATTTGCGTTCACTAGCACGTTTGTCATTTTGCCAGTCGCTGAGCATGGTACTGCTGGTATCATTGCTCAGCATCTGAGCAACAGTAAGGTTGTGAACATTTTATTTTCTGGTTTAGGTCCCACTGAATTTGAGCGAGTGAGTCATCTCTCCACTGCGAGAGAGATCTGGGCTACCCTCAAGGCACACCATGAGGGAACAACACAGGTCAAGGCTCGGCTCTATCAGACCTACCAGCGTGAATATGAGAATTTCACACAGAAGCCGGGTGAATCTGTTGAGGCTTTGTTTGGTCGCTTTCAGTCGATCATTAACAAGCTTCGGGACAACAAGGCTGAGGGTGCTCAGTTAGTCTCAGATCATGAGCAGGCGCTCAAGGTTCTTCATACCTTGGACCCAAAGATCTGGGAGATCAAGGTATCATCTATCGTTGAGAGTACTTCTTACGATACCTTGACCATTTCTGAGTTGTTTAGCAAGCTGAAGGCCACTGAGGTAGATATCCAGTTGAGATCAAATCTCACTGGTTCTGGATCAAAATCCCTGGCCCTTGCTACACCTTCAGTTGATCCCTCTGCTGTGAGATGTGCTGGGTTCTCCTTGATGTCTATCACTGAGGACCAGCTTGAGTTGTTGGGAGATGATGATTTGTGTCTCTTTAACAACCGGGTGCGTCGTGTCTATGATAAGAGAATGTTCAAAAGACACGGCACAAAATCCGGATGCTTTGAATGTGGTGATCCAGGACACTTCATCGCCGACTGCCCCAAGCGCATTGGATACAAGAAGGGCACCGGTAGCAGCTTCCACGACTCCGGCAAGCATGAGAGCCCCTCCTTCAACAAGGGCAAACCGAAGACTCGTTTCTTCAAGAAGGCCCTGAAGGACTACCGGCGAGAGAACAAGAAGCGCGACAAGGCCTTCTTCGCCGAGATGGAGAAGAGCTACTCCAAGCAGTCCACGACTTCTTCCTCTTCATCGAGCTCAAGCGATGAGGAGATCGCCATCAGGAAGGGGAAGGACAAGGATGATCCGGCGGGCCTCTGCTTCATGGCCTTCGGAGACAAGCCGAAGAGCCGCTCACACCAGCGCCGAAGATCCCGCAAGAGCTTCTGCTCAATGGCTCTTGGGGATAGAGAAGAAAAGAGCTCCTCCGACGACTCCGACGACGACAGCAAGGTATCATCTTATGAGCGCGAAATTGTTGATTTACTTGAGAGCAATCGTCAGGAGTTGAAGTATCGGGAGAAACTGCTTAGGGGGGCTAAGAAAAGGATAGACGAGTTAGAAAGTGAGCTTTCCGTGGCCAACGGTAGAATAGAAAGTCTATCTTCTTCCCCTTGCTTGGGTGATAGCAGTGAGTGCCCAAAGTGTGAGGTGCTTCTGTGTGACCTGTCGACTCTGAAGTCCAGGTACACAGAAAGGGTTGATGAGAGGGACGCTTTGGCCACTGAGCTTGAAAGCGCTCAGCTGGAGCTGAAAGATGCTCAAGCCACTGTCGTCGCACCCTGTGTTGATTACCCATCGCATCTAGCTGCCTTAGCTGAGCTGAAATCCAAGGGCGATGAGCATTTGGCTGTTTTAGAGAGGTTGAGAGCTGAGCTTGCGCAGACTAGGCTAGAGCTTGAGACATTGTCAGTTCCACCCACTGTCTGTGAGAACTGCCTGTCTCTTAGAATGGAGTTGATTAAGCTAAAAGCCGGGAAGTCTGTCCAAGTAGAGAGTGAGTGTGAGACCTGCTTGTCTCAGGTGGAGGTTCTAGCTTCCTTGAGAGAGGAGCTAGCAGTTTCTCAGAATGAGAACTTTTACCTCCGTTCTATCCTGAGTTGGATCAGTGCCAGAGAGCCACAGCTTGGCATGATGATCCAGCAGTTCAAGAGGCAGGATGGGTTTGGGGTAGGGTACACCTACACCAAGGCTGACTTTGAGAGCGCCATTAGCCGGGCAGTGGAGTGGAGTAAAATGACTCCAGAGCAGAGGTATCCCAAGACTCACTCCACTGAGTCTTCCCAGGCTTGTCATCCCAAGGATGGAGTGATCCATGAACCACCTAAAGCTCCACCCAAGAAACCTATCTGGGTTCCAAAGCCCAAAAATCTCCACACTTCTCTTGACTCTCTTCCTGGACCCTCTCAGCCCAAGAAGACAACACCAAACACCACTAAGCCCAAGAACCCCAAGCCTCAGCCACATCCCAAGAAGCCTACCTACCATTGTGAGTACTGTTAGAGAGACGGGCATCTTGCGGAGTTTTGCTTCAGGAGGAAGCGGGTTGAGAGAGCAGAGAGGGCTCGTAGTGATCCGGAGCAGTTCTACCAGCAGGGTGGTAGACTACGTGTTCCTCGGCGCGGGGAGAGGCTGGAGGCCAGGCCGCGTCGTGTAGGTGGTGGTAGAGGAGACGACTTTCTTGCCCGTGCTCCAGTTGGCGGTGTCCGTTCCGGCAGAGTTCCAGACCGTGTTGGCTACGGTTCTGGACCTCGTGGCCGCAGGGTTAGGCAGAACCGAGGACCGCGCTTTGAGCCGCGTTTAGGTCCGAACTCTTTTGATGGTTTTCGCTTTCCATCTTTTTAGCAGATGGCTCGACACTGGTTTAGCTCTTTTGCTAAACCCGGTGCCGGACCATTTGCTCCCACTTACAGACACTGATTGTGCAGGACCGGGGACTGGAGGATGTTTGGATCATGGACTCAGGATGTTCTCGCCACATGACGGGACATCGCAGATGGTTCTCCAGTCTCACTCCCCCGAGCTCCAAAGAGTACATCACATTCGGGAACAGCGGTCAAGGGAAAGTAAGTGGCATAGGCTCAATTAGCATTTCAGATCATTTCTCTTTAAAGAATGTTGCTTTGGTTAAAAATTTGAACTTTAATTTAATCTTTGTGTCGCAACTTCTTGAGGATGGTTTGGAAGTGCGTTTTAAGAAGGGCAATTCTTCTGTGGTTGATTCTAGAGGGTCTTTGGTTTGTCAGATTTTACCTTTCGGTAAAGTTTTTCGAATTGACTTCTCTAGTTCTTTTGGTCCTTCTCGCTGTTTGATTGCTGGATCTTCTTCTGAGCTCTGGAAGTGGCATAGGAGGTTAGGTCATTTGAGTTTTGATCTGCTAGTCAGGTTAAGCTCTATGGACCTCATCCGAGGATTGCCCAAGCTTAAAATGGAGAAGGATCTAGTTTGTCATCCCTGTCATCATGGGAAAATGGTTGCCGCTTCTCACTCACCTGTGACTCAGGTGATGACTTCGTATCCAGGCGAGCTTTTACATTTGGACACTGTAGGTCCAGCTCGGGTACGCTCAGTCGGTGGGAAGTGGTATGCACTTGTGATTGTTGACGACTTTTCTCGATTCTCGTGGGTTTTCTTTTTGGAGTCTAAGGATGAAACCTTTCAATTTGTCCATGACCTGATTTTGAAGCTGAAGAATGAGAACAATGGTCGGATGCGAGCAATTCGCTCCGACAACGGCTCTGAGTTCAAGAACTCTCAGTTCGTCAGCTTCTGTAGTGATCAGGGTCTGGACCATCAGTTTTCTTCTCCTACACTCCCCCACAGAACGGCGTTGTGGAACGAAAGAACCGCACGCTAGTTGAGATGGCCAGGACGATGCTCCATGAGCACAGGACTCCTAGGCGTTTTGGGGCTGAAGCCATGAACACGGCTTGCTATCTGGCCAACCGCATTTTTCTTAGAGCTTACATTGGTAAGACATCATATGAGTTGCGTTTTGGCAGACAGCCCAAAGTGAGCCACTTGCGAGCGTTTGGCTGCAAGTGCTTTGTGCTCAAGAAGGGAGGGCATTTGGACAAATTTGAGTCTCGTTGCTGGGATGATGTTTTTCTTGGTTATGCATTGCATTCTCGAGGCTTCCGTGTTTGGAACCTCGAATCCCAGCTGCTTGTCGAGACTTGTGAGGTTTCTTTTGATGAGTCCTTGCCTTCTTTGAATCCTTCTTTTGAGCTTTCTGGTGATGATGAGCTCAGAGAGTCCATCTTCGAGGAAGATGAGGATACTCCAGCTGCTGATGAGGGTGGGCCTTCTGCATCCCCCGCAGAGCCCACACCTTCTGAGACTTCGACTGATGATAAGGGCGGACCTCTGATCACTTCTTCCACTTCGATCGAGCCCCCTCAGTCGAGTCCAGAGGTGCCAGCTGCTGACTCCGGTGAGGTGACTTCAGATCACCAGGGAACCCGAGCAGTTCAGCGTGACCACCCCTCAGAGCTCATCATTGGTGATTTGACTGAGAGAACTTTGCGTTCTGCTGCCTCTCTCGCTGTGTTTGTTGAATCTGCGTTTGTTGCATCTTTTGAGCCCAGAGATGTTTCTCATGCTCTTTCTGATTCAAATTGGATTAATGCTATGCAAGAAGAGCTTGAGAATTTTGTCCGCAATCGGGTTTGGACACTAGTTGAGCCGCCACCTGGATGCAACCCCATAGGTACCAAGTGGGTATTCAAAAACAAACAAGGTGAAGATGGGGTTGTGGTGCGCAACAAGGCTCGACTAGTTGCCCAGGGTTATTGCCAGAAGGAAGGTATTGACTTTGAAGAAACCTTCGCTCCTGTTGCCCGTCTTGAGTCCATTCGCATTCTTTTAGCTTTTGCCGTTTCGAAGGGTTTTAAGCTGTTTCAAATGGATGTTAAGAGTGCTTTTCTGAACGGGTACATAGAAGAGGAGGTTTATGTTAGGCAACCCCCCGGTTTTGAGAACCGTAAGTTTCCTCGACATGTTTTTAAGTTGCACAAAGCTTTATACGGGTTGAAGCAAGCCCCCAGGGCTTGGTATGACCGGTTAAAGCAATTTTTGTTGGGGAAGGGCTTTGTGATGGGTTCTGTGGACAAAACTCTCTTTTTGCTCAGAGTTGCTTCAGACTTCTTAGTTGCTCAGATTTACGTGGACGATATTATCTTTGGCGGTACTACTGACTCTCTTGTGTCCAAGTTTTCTGAGCAGATGCACAGTGAATTTGAGATGAGCCTCATGGGTGAGCTCAAGTACTTCTTAGGGCTCCAGATCAAGCAGACCAAGGACGGCACCTTCATCCACCAAGGTAAGTATACTCGTGACATGCTTAAGAAATTTGACTTTGGTGGTGAATTGAAGCCGCAGATGACCCCGATGGGTACTTCTGGGGGTTTGGACAAGGACGAGGGCGGTGTCAAGGTCAATGAGAGAGAATTTCGAGGGATGATCGGTTCGCTGTTGTACTTGACGGCAACAAGACCGGACATACAGTTCGCCGTGGGACTTTGCGCGCGTTTTCAGTCTTCACCACACGCGTCTCACCGGCAGGCTGTCAAGCGCATTTTCAGGTATCTCACCTATGCGCCTGATCTTGGTCTTTATTATTCAGCATCATCATCTCTTGATTTATATGGCTTTTCGGACGCCGACTTTGGTGGGTGCCGGTTGGATCGCAGAGTCGACTTCCGGTACTTGCCAGTTTCTTGGTTCTTCCCTTGTATCTTGGTCTTCTCGAAAGCAATCTGGAGTTGCTCTTTCGACCACAGAGGCTGAGTATGTAGCTGCTGCCAGCTGCTGCTCACAGATGGTTTGGATGATTTCCACTCTACGAGACTTTGGGTTGTTCTTTCCTACCAGGGTTCCATTATTTTGCGACAGCACGAGTGCTATTAGTGTAGGGAAAAACCCGTGTCTTCAGTTCAAAAACCAAACACATTGATGTGCGCTTTCACTTTTTGCGGGATCAATATGAGAAAGGTGTCATTGACCTTGTTCATGTTGATACCCATCATCAGTTGGCTGACATTTTCACCAAACCCCTAGATCAATCTACTTTTGAGCGTTTAAGAGGGGATTTGGGTGTTGTGTATCCTTTCTAGGATATTTTGCGTCAGTTTTCTTTCTTCTTTAATCTTTTCTTGAGTCTTTTTGTGTGTGTTCATATCTTGCATATTCACGTATCACACTTTAGAGATGCTTCTGTTATATGATTGAACTGCTTTACTTATTCTAGCGGGTACATGCTTTTGATTACATGTCGATGATCATGCTTTGTTTCAGTTCACTTGATATACCTGATATCTGTCATGTGCATGGCTTTTACGCTTTCAACTTGAAAAATGATCACCTTTGCTTCTGGTAACTAGCATGTGTAGGGTGAGTGCTTTTGCTATCTGTTACATGCCTTGTAGCCAGTTCATCACATAGATGCAGATATGCAACTTGGACATCTTTATGCTTTAACATGGAAAATGTGCTATAAAAATGATAAAAATCAAAAATGAATGAAAATTCCATTCCTTTTTATGCTTAAGTTGAAAAGATCCAAGTGGGTTTGCTTTGTCGCATTATACTGTTGTGGACTGCTTACCATAGCACTTTGGTATGAACTAGGACAGTGTAGTGTATGCCAAGACCAATGTTTTAAGCTTCTGATGGCCAAGTTCTGGCCTAGGCTTGACTTGGTCGGTTAGCATAAGGTTTGACATGCAAATAACCCTTGGCAAAAAAAAATGACAAAGGAAAATAAAAAAGCCTGAACATTAAAAAGATAGCAAGTTTGCTGAAGCACTTTGTTTTGAACAATGCATATCTTGGTAGATATCAGTTAGCTTCTGCATCTTATGCTTTACCTTGCTCGTCTACCAGAAAATGTGGTGATGCTTTTATTTGCAAAAATTGACAAATGCGTGCTAAATGACTTTCTTTAGATATCATCTCTTGCACTGATCATGCCATGTGTCTTAGACAGTATCTCTTTTGCTATACCTGTTAGATGTTGTAACTGCAGTCAATCATATCTGAGAAGCATGCTTTCTACACTCCACCTGCACCCCAGTTGCATTCACTGCATATCTTGAGGGGGAGTTGCATTTCAGGGGGAGTCTGTGTCTCTTTTGAGTGCTTGATGAGTTCACTTGTCAACAAGGGGGAGAAAATTTGGGATCAGAGTTTAAGGGGGAATTCTTACTCTGTTGATATCCTTGTTGTTCTGCAATCGCACTCATTTTGAGCCTTTTACGTTTTGGTTAACCATAATGACCGTTTCTTGCTTTTGGTTGGCTTTTGGTCATTAGGGTTAAACTTTTACCTTATTTTTCCTCTTCTTTGTTTCCTTGTGTTTTGTTTTCGTGTTTCCACATTTGTTCACAGGTGCTGAAGAGCTGAGAATTGAGGAGTGTTGACAATGCACTCATCAAGGGGGAGATTGAGGAGCCATGCTGAATAGCGTGGGCCTCATGGCTCCAGAAGTGATGAGTCATTGTCAACGATAGTCAACAAGGACTGAAGAAGAGAAGAGATCTGCTGTTTCATAGGCCGCGTGTGACTCAGGTACACAGGCAGCGAGCGACTGTCGGGCAGAGGAGGCTGCGAAGTCGGGCTGGCCCAATCCGGGTGCATGGGCCAGAAGCAGTAGAAGACCCACTGGGCTGTTGACCAGGACTGACTCAGGTACACGGGCGGTGAGCGATTGCCGGGCTGAGAGAGCTGCGGAGTCGGGCCGTCCCAATCCGGGTACCTGGTGCAAAGTTGGTGGAGGCTTTGTCAGTTTCAGCGCAAAACTGACAACCGTTGATCTTGTATCCGACTGTCCAGAAGAGAAGCCGTAGTCGCTACGAAAACTTAGCTTCCGGATATGTCATCTGTATCTCTAGGCCCACAGTCAGTCAGTTGTGTCTGAAAAAATTCCTAAGGGCAGTAGAGTCTTTTCCTTTATTTTTGAGTCTGTAAAAACCCTAAGGGGCTGGTAGAATATTCCTAGTGTTGGGCTGCCTATAAATAGGATCCCAATCCCTAGGGTTTGGACTACCCCTTTGTGCTGAAATCAAATCCTCTCTATTGGGTCATTTTGTCTCTTTCTCTCTCCTGTGTGCGCCGCCAGGCAGTGGTTCATCCCTTTTTGCCTTGCATTTATTTTGCTCCTGTGAGATTGATTTCTTTGTTGGTTGCTGCGGTGAGTGCATTGATTCCTCTGCTACAAGAAGCTTCGGTTCGTTGTGCTGGTTGATTTTACTCCTAAGGTTGTGTCTCTGTTGCGTGTGTTCTTCGTGAGAAGTAGTACTAGTTCTTGCTGTTGCAAGTAGTACTGCTTCTGTGGCTACAGTACTCGCTGCCAGCCTTTTTACCTTCTACCGCACAGCTTTTTGATCGAAGCAGACTGGATTGAATGCCTTTTTGACTGTTTTCTGGCGAAGCCATTATCTCTGTTTCGAAGCCCCTCAGCTCCGTGAGGCAGGCTTCGAACGTATACTCTCAGAGGCTTCGTTCGAACCACGGACTGTTTTTGTCTTCTGTGTCTGACTTCGGAGTATTTTTCAAAACGATCAGCATCTATACTTCGAACGTCTGTGCGAAGGTACTTTGTCTTGTGTGCTTCGAAGTCCTCACTTCGACTGGTTTCGAAGTTGACTTCGGAGCTTGCTCCTCTGTTAAACTTCGTTTTGCTTTCTCGGACGTGTATCAGCCTTCGCCTGTTGATTCGAAGCTTATCCTTTTCGAAGGTAGTCCGTGTGTTTTTTGTGTGCGAAGTTTTTCTGTTCGAAGGTTTGCTTCAAAGCTTTCGGTTCAAAGTTGTGTTCGAAGTTTTGTCTTCGAAGTGCTCACTTCGAAGCAGACTCCGACTCTGTCACTTTGCTCCGAAGCTCTTGGTTCGAAGCTGTGATCGAAGCCTTGACTTCGAAGTACATACTTCGAACCAAGCTCCGGCATTGTCATACTTCGCTCCGAAGTACACTTCGCAACTTGCTACTTCGAACTAGGCTAGACTGTGTCACCTTCGGCATCTCGGACAGGCTCCGTCACCAACCTTCGAAGCATACCTCGACGTGCGAAGGGGGCTTCGCCAAGTTCCGAACAGGAGACAAATTTGGACAGTAACTTCTCTTTTCATCTTACACTACTTAGATCATTTCATTGAGAAGTGTAGGCCTGTTACAACTTGTTCATCTGCCTAGTTGCACCACTTTAGTTTTACACTGTTTATCATCAGTTGCTTCTAGGTTAGAAACCTTTAGACTTAGGCCTTCTGTTTATTTTCTGCTGCGTAGTATTTTTGAGGTGCGTTGGGTATTGGGAACAGGTCATTGATTCGAAAGAATTTTTAAGGCGCCCATTCACCCCCCCCCCTCTGGTCGCTACTTTCGGTCCTACAGGTATGAACTAGGATAACTTAGTGTCTTCCAAAATCATTGTTTTAACCTTCTTATGGTCTATCTGGACCTAGGCTTGGCATGGTTGGAAAGTATAAGGTGGATGAGCAAATAACCCCTAGCACTATCAAACAATTGCAAAGTCTAAATCACTTGCTAATCAAGTTTGCTAAATGCAACATGAAACTTGGACTTGGTCTCCTGGATAGAAATTGTTTAGCTTTTGCAGTTCATGTTTTCACTTGTCTAGTTGACTAGTCTGAGTGGTTGATTTTATTCTCAAAAATTGACAAATTCATGTCTCACACATTGAATATGGAATCTATTTACTTGAGCTGAGCATCTGAGCCTGATATTATGGTTTGGCATATTTTTGCACTATATATTGTCATACTTTTCATCATCTTGAAGCCTTGCATTTTCTGCTCCTTGATTCCTGCATTGCCAAAGGGGGAGAAAATACTTGGTTTGTGTAACACCCCAGAAATTAAAAAGGAATAAAATAAAAAGAAAATATTATTTAAATCATTTCTGAATTTATTATTAAAGGAAAAATCCCAAAAGAACCCAAACAGGGAGAAATACTTAAAATCTGGACTTGAAAATTTTATGAGATGAACTAGAGACCAAGATACAATTTTAGGAATTTTTACAAATTTTTATCAACAGTGATTCAACCGTTAATCAAATATTCGAATTTCTGGAATTATTTTAAATCAGAAATCAATTTTAATCCTTAATGGGCCTCAACCCCGAAACTCCCTACAGCGGCCTTTTAGGCCCAGCCCATCACCGCCCTCTCACTGACAAGCGGGACCCGCCTGTCGGCGCTCGCCTCCCCTCTCTCCTCCCGCCCGCGCCACGCCTGGCCCCACGCGTCAGCCACCTTGCGCCCTCTGACCGCCCGGCCCCGCCTGTCTGCCCTTTCCTTTCCCGTTCGCTCACTGACAGGTGGAGCCCACCTGTCAGGATCTTCGTCTCCGATGGAAGGGGATCGCTCCCTTTCCTTCCCCGGCGATCCCCTTCGGTATTCTCGCCGCCGGCCACCGGATCGCCTCGGATTCCCCTCCGATCACCTTCCCTGGTCGCCACCGCTCCCCTTCCATCTACGGACGACGCGTTTTCGCGCTTAAGGAAGCTAGCCCACGCCTTTGGAAGCCTCGCCGGAATTGGAAGGAGATCACCGGAGCTCTCGGGATCCTTCGGTTCCCTGCCATCCCGACGCCGGAAATCACCTATAAAAGCCCCTCCGGTCGCCGCCCTCATCCCACACCACCTAGAGCCCTAGCCGGAGCCCTCCAGAGCGCCTCGGCTGTTTTTGCGAGCTCCTCCCCTACTTCAACTCCGGCGAGCGATCGCCGTCGCCTCGGACCCCCGCCGCCCTAGCCACCACCACCGTCGAGTCCGTCGTCGACCGCCCCACCTCGGCATCCACTCCGTTGGACGAGGACGCCGCCGGATCGCCGTCGCCGTCGACCACCCGAACGCCCTGCTCGTCTACCCTCGCCGCCAGGCCGCCGTCCATCGCCCTCCGTCGTCACCAGAGGTATCATTGTGACCCCCATCACCTCCGCGTTCCATTTTTGGCCCTAGCTAGATCCCTAGGCCCTCGCCGTCGCCGCCATAGCCGCACCCGAGTCCGCCGTCGCCGGAGACGAAGGGGTACTCGACCCCTTTACGGCGTGCCGTGCCGGACGAGATCGAGGCCATCCGATCACGATCGGAGGGCCACGATTAAATCCCTTCGGGATTTAATCCGGGCCCTCGGATCTGATTGAAGGGGTATCGTGCGATCGCAGCCGTCGATCGTTACTTAAACCCCGGATCCATCCGGCGCGTCCACGTGTACCCGTCCGCCACGTTTTAATCACATCCGTTCATTTTCATTTAAACGTCCCGCCTCGCGCCCGGCCGCTCGATCTGGATCGGACGATCCAGATCGGTTCGGTCCACGCGCATAGTGGCGCGGTCCACCGTGGGCCTGGCTCACCGTGGACCAGGGCCCATTTTCTGTTTAAATAAAATTTCAAAAATTGATTTAAACTTTGAAAATTCATAACTTGCTCATTTTAACTCCAAATTTCACTATTCAAATTTTGTTACAACCAGAATAATATTATATACACATTAATACAATAAAAACAGTATGTTTTTGTTACCCAAAATATTATTAATAAATAAATGAATAAAAATATCTTAGGGTTAAAATTAATAATACAGAAAATAAATTGGGAAAAATCCTAAAATGTTAAACTTTACTATTTTATACAAAACCCAGAATACTTAAAATATTACTTCACATAAAAACACCCACAAATTATGTATGTTCTTTTGTTTGGTGAATTTTATCTGTTTTATTGAATGTATTGTTTATTTATTTTTCCGTATCGAAAAGACTACGAGGTCGTCGAGGAGCAGGAGTTCTACCCCGAGGTTCCTCCTTCACGCTTTGCTGAGCAAGGCAAGTCATCGACCGTCTCTGTGGAAACAGTTGATCATAATTGAGCCCATGTTTTAATAAGTTATCGCTATAACCCATAGGTTAATATTGCATTAGTCCAATAATCAAGCCTTACACTTATATTTATTAGATCCCTGTCCTTGTGTGCAAACCCAAGCCATGCTTATTGAGCCTTAACTGCTTGTCACTCTACTATAAAAATATTAGCTAGTGCCCAATGTACCGGCACACCTGCTATAGGTTAAAAAAAACGAGTCGTAGATAGCTGGATTTCTGTATATGAATTTCCCTGTTATTCTCGTCTCTGGACTCTGTTGGAGTTGGCTAGGTTATATGTATGGTGGGTTCCGGGTGCAAGCTCGGGCACTGGTTTGTCGCACCCAGGGCACTATAAGGACCGGTCTGCGGGATCTGTTGCAAAGCACTTCCGTACCAACCACAAGTCTAATGGGTAAGTCCTAACTGGAAGTATGGAATACTCCGGCTTGATGCACCATAGAGGAGGGGGCAAGGGGCTAGCCTGCGGGCGACTTGTACCGACGAGGCTCGAGGGGGGTATGGTGGGGCTCCGATGCGTCGGGACACCATATGAAACCCATAAGAGGGTGCTATTGAGTCGGGGAGGACTATATGGAAGGTTTTGGCACGAGTTCCCGTGTGATGGGTCATCTCGTTACACTTCGGTGTAGGTGATGAGTGCGTGCCTTGTGGGTACAGTGGTACATCTCTGATCAGAGTAATTCAATCTTTTCGAAAAGCCGAGCCCACGGTCAAGGGCGGGTTGTGTGACTACTCGCAGTTAGTTTGCAATTGTTGAATGTTCGAGTTATTCATGGCACGTAAGGACTGTTGAGCGAGGTGGGGCTGACTGTACCCCTCGAGTTAGAAGATGATGATACACATGCACATGTTTACTTTTCCGTACTAATAAATTGCTCTCATTTAAAGATTTACAATTATGCTGCTTCCGCTAAACTAGCCACTATCTCCCTTGTTATTACCTTGCATTATATTTGCATTCGGTGGCTTGCTGAGTACATCTGTACTCACCCCGTTGACTTACAACATCAGAGCCCGTCTACTACGAGGAGGATGAAGGTCTGGAGTAGCGACCCAGTCAAGGCGAGACTGGAAGGAGGCGTTCATCTAGGACCCTTATTTTATTAGTTTCTCTTCACCTTTATTCACTTTTGTATTAATGCGGTCTACGAACCGTGAATGATTGTCCGTATTGTACGTGGTCGCATGATGAACGTCTTGTTTTATTGATTTTCTATGGAATTTCAATAAAGTCCTGATTTATTAAAATCGGGGCGCGACAAGATGGTATCAGAGCCGACTTGACTGTAGGAAGCCAAACAGACCTGACCTTAGGACTTATATATATTCACTATATTTTACAAAAGATCACTTATCCTCTCATCTTCCGAGGTTTTCACAAAATTTTTTCTCTCTTTTGTAGATGCCGGTTCACACCATGAGCGGGACTCTTCGTGATGAGGCCGGATTCATCCGCGAGCTTCGCGTGCTCGTCGACTTTTTGGGGTTTCCCCATGAGCCTGCGTTCCACGGGATCTTTCCCGATGCGAACGAGAGCTACTGCGAGGTCACGGTTGTGATCCGCCCCTCTTCCACGCAGCCACCCTTCTACACCCATGGAGTTGGAGGACCTTCATTCGTGGTGGCCAGCCAGCGAGCCGCTCTCCAGTCCCTCGCCGAGCTTCGGCTGGTATACGACTGCCACCTCCGCGACACCGTCTACCGCTTCATGCCCATGCGCACACCCGGGAGTCACCGCAGCATCTACATCAGTCCCCTCACACAGAGCAGCTCCGCCATCACCCGCACGATGAGACTCTTGGAGGCCATGGACAACCTCCACACAGAGGCCGTCCTCGACGCAGACAGCCAGCACGACACCATCGACTTCTACCGCCACACTTCGGAGAACCTGACCAGGGAGAATGCCGAGCTCCGTCGACAGCTTGAGCAGAACCCTCTATTGACCCTGGAGGTAGAGGAGTTGAGGCGTCAGAACGAGCTCCTACGCCAGGGCGCCATGGTCCACGCCCAGCTCCGTCAGCAGCTCAGAGACTTGAAGAAGGACATAGAGGAGATCGCGCCTCTTCCGCCTCGCCGGAAGAAACCCCTTCAGATCCCCACTGTGAGGCCCAAGAGGATCTCCCGCAGCGCACCACCCGCCGGACCATCCAGTTCCTCGACCCCGACCATCTCCCACGAGCCCGAGATCGAGCCGTCCCCCGAGCTGCCATAGACGTAGTTTTACGATTGATTGTTAATTTTTATTGCTTGCTTGTATTAGCATTCATGTCAAAATATAAGGCATGAATGAGAGAATAAATCAATGTAACCGCAAGAACGGTACCCTTTTGAAATAAAATATGAAGAGGTTTACTAAAATAAATGTGTATACTTTGAAAACTCCAGGATGACCAACACTCAGGGATCAGACGCTCCTCAGAACGGAGGGGATAGTGGCAACCTGCCACAATGGGGAGCCACCGGGCAGAGGCAAGCCCCGGTCGCCAATCACCCCACTTTGGCTGAGATGATGGCCACTCAGAATCAGTTGGTCTCAGCCCTCCTGCACCAGATGCAGCAGCAGCAGCAGTAGATGCAAGAGCAGCAGGCTCACCTCTTTCGCCTCCACCAACAGCCCGAGCTGCCCCGACCTGCCACACCAGCTCCTGCTCCCGCGTCACAGCTCTCGGAGTTCCTCAGAGTCCGCCCACCGACCTTCTCGAGCACCACCAACCCCATGGAGGCTGGGGATTGGTTGCGGGCGATCGAGAAGAAGCTCGACCTCCTGACCTGCACTGAGCAGGAGAGGGTGGCCTTCGCCACCCACCAGCTTCATGGTCCCGCCGCTGAGTGGTGGGACAATCACCACGAGACTCTGCCCGAGGGCCACGCCCCCACTTGGGCAGAATTCTCGGCCGCCTTCCGTGCCGCCCACATCCCCGACAGCATCATTGCACAAAAACAACAAGAGTTCAGAGATCTGCAGCAGGGGAGCAGATCTGTCACGGAATATCTGCATGAGTTTAACAGGTTGGCCAGGTACGCACCTGAAGAGGTCCGTACGGATGCGGCCAGACAGGCCAAGTTCCTTCGGGGACTGAAGGACGAGTTGTCCCTACAACTCATCTCTGGAGACTTCGCCAACTTACAGAAGTTGGTGAACAAAGCGATCATACAGGAGACCCAGCAGAACAAGGTCGACCTGAAGAAAAAGTGCATGATTGCCTTCAGGCAAAACCAGGGTATGGCCCAGAGACCCCGTTTTGCTCCACCCCCACCAGCACCACAGTACCACCCCCGGCCAGTGTATCGCCCGGCGCCACCAGCTGCCAATGCCGGAGCCAGCCAACCTCGTCCCGCTCCAACCGCACCGACCGCCACAGCTGCCCCGGCCAAGAAGCCGGAGGTTTTGAGAGACAGGCATGGCAAGCCTGTGGTGTGCTTCAACTGCCGCCAGGAGGGACACTACTCCCACCAGTGTCCCCATCCCAAGAGAGCTCAAGGCGTCACCTCCAACCCCGCCGTCCGCGCCAAAGTGAACCACGTCTCCGCCGAGGAAGCTCAGGCTGCACCAGAGATCGTCATGGGTAAGTTTATGGTTCATTCATCGCTTGCAGTGGTATTATTTGACACCGGAGCTACCCACTCCTTTATATCAACTGCTTTTGTGGAAAATAATGCCCTGGACATAAGTGAACTACCCAGGCCAGTGTTGATAGCCACCCCGGGCAAGCAAACCCTCGCTTGTTCCTTTTGTCCAAGGGTATGGGTAGATATCCAAGGCACGATATTTTGGGCCGACCCCATTCTAATAGAATGTCAAGGTTTGGACCTCATTCTAGGGATGGATTGGCTAAATAAACACCAAGGTGTAATAGAATGTGCCCAAAGAAAGGTGACTGTGACTAATGAAGAAGGGACTATAGTCACGTTCCAGATGCCCAGCATGAAGGCCGGAAGGACAAGACTACATCAGATTACCTTGGAGGAGATACCGGTAGTCAGTGAGTACCCGGACGTATTCCCAGAGGATCTACCAGGGATGCCACCCAAGAGGGACATCGAGTTCAGGATTGACTTGGTGCCCGGAACCACTCCTATTTATAAGCGACCATACCGGATGGCCGCTAATGAATTAGCTGAGATGAAACAGCAGTTGGAGGATCTCGAGAAGAAAGGCTACATCAGGCCTAGCACATCGCCATGGGGTGCTCCCGTCATCTTCGTCGAGAAGAAAGAAGACAAGGCAAAGCGTATGTGTGTGGATTATCGCGCCTTGAATGAGGTAACCATCAAGAATAAGTACCCGTTACCTCGGATCGATGATCTCTTCGACCAGCTAAAAGGAGCTACAGTATTCTCGAAGATCGACTTGCGTTCTGGTTATCATCAGTTAAGGATCCGAGAGGAGGACATACCCAAGACTGCCTTCACTACCCGTTATGGATTATATGAGTGTACAGTTATGTCCTTTGGATTGACCAACGCCCCTGCATTCTTCATGAATATGATGAATAAGGTATTCATGGAATATTTGGACAACTTCATCGTGGTCTTCATAGACGACATCCTCATTTATTCCAAGGATCAGAAAGAGCACGAGACTCACCTCCGGTTAACCTTAGGAAAACTAAGGGAACACCAATTGTATGCCAAGTACAGCAAATGCAAGTTTTGGACGGCAGAAGTAAAATTCCTTGGACACATCATCTCTGCGCAAGGAATCGCAGTAGACCCTACCACCGTAGAAGCAGTCACGGATTGGTTGCCACCCACAAACGTATCTGAGATACGAAGTTTTCTGGGTTTGGCCGGATATTATCGGAGATTTATCGAGAATTTTTCTAAGATAGCCAAGCCAATGACCAAGTTGTTGCAGAAAGGAGAGAAGTTTGAATGGACTCCGGAATGCAAGGAAAGTTTCCGCACTCTTAAGACCCGTTTGGTGTCTGCACCTATACTGACCCTACCGGATATCCGCAAAGACTTCCATGTCTATTGCGACGCATCTCGGCAAGGATTGGGATGTATTCTTATGCAAGATGGAAAAGTTATCTCTTATGCCTCCCGACAGTTGAGACCTCATGAGTTGAATTATCCGACTCACGATCTGGAATTAGCCGCCGTAGTGCACGCCCTTAAGATTTGGAGGCACTATCTAGTTGGAAATCGCTGTGAGATCTTTACGGATCACAAGAGCTTGAAGTATATCTTCACACAGCCAGATCTGAACTTGAGGCAAAGACGATGGCTGGAATTGATCAAGGACTATGACTTAGGTATTCATTACCACCTCGGAAAAGCAAATGTGGTAGCTGATGCATTAAGTCGCAAGGGATATTGCACCGCCGTGATGATTCAAGAACACGCACCCCTGTTATGTAGGGAGATGGAAAAACTAAATCTTGGATTAACCACAAGAGCATACCTAGCCACCTTGGAGACCCAACCTGTCTTGTTTGAGCAGATCCGTGAAGCTCAGTTAGAGGACCCCGATATAGCTGCCATTAAGAAGAACATGAGACAAGGAAAAGCCCCCGGATTTTCAGAGGACGAGAGTGGCACCATATGGTTTGGAACTCGGATATGTGTGCCGGATAAACCTGAAATAAAGACTCTTATCTTAAGAGAAGCCCATGAGACATTGTACTCCATTCATCCCGGCAGTACCAAGATGTACCAAGATCTGAAGGAACGTTATTGGTGGGTTAGCATGAAAAGGGAGATTGCCCAGTTTGTCGCCGAATGTGACACCTGCAGAAGAGTAAAAGCTGAACATCAGAGACCTGCAGGATTGTTACAGCCACTTAAAGTGCCGGAATGGAAGTGGGAAGAGATCGGTATGGATTTCATCACCGGATTACCAAAGACCCAACTTGGGTATGATTCTATTTGGGTGATCATCGATCGGCTTACGAAAGTAGCTCATTTCATAGCCATCAAGACGACCTTTAGTGGCCCTAAGCTTGCAGAGCTATATATGGCCCGGATTGTATGTCTTCATGGAGTGCCCAAGAAGATAGTGTCCGACCGAGGAAGTCAGTTTACCTCTCGATTTTGGACGAACCTCCAAGAGGAGATGGGCACGAGATTAAATTTCAGTACCGCCTACCATCCTCAGACAGATGGACAAACGGAGAGGGTAAATCAGATACTAGAGGATATGCTTCGAGCATGTGTTTTGGATTTTGGAGCCACTTGGGACAAGAGCTTGCCGTACGTTGAATTTTCATACAACAACAGCTACCAAGCCAGCCTTCAGATGTCTCCCTTTGAAGCCCTATATGGACGTAAGTGCAGAACGCCTCTACTTTGGGACCAAACTGGTGAATCCCAAGTATTCGGAACCGACATTCTTCGTGAAGCTGAAGAGAAGGTACGGATCATCAGAGACCGACTCAAGACAGCCCAATCGCGACAGAAGAGCTACGCAGACAATCGCCGTCGAGACCTAGCCTTTGAACAAGGAGATCATGTCTACCTACGAGTCACGCCTCTCCGTGGTACTCAACGGTTTAACATGAGAGGAAAGTTGGCCCCTCGATATGTTGGACCTTTCCTCATTATCCGACGCCAAGGCGAAGTAGCTTATCAGTTGGAATTACCGCCCTCATTGGCTGGAGTGCATGACGTGTTTCATGTTTCCCAACTCAAGAAGTGTCTCCGCGTCCCCACGGAGCAAGTGGATCTTCAGCAGTTGGATGTCCAAGAGGATTTGACCTATGTGGAAAAGCCGGTCAAGATATTGGAAGTCAAAGAAAGGACCACCAGGAGTAGAGTCATCCGCTTCTGCAAAGTGCTGTGGAGCAATCATCCAGTAGAGGAAGCTACATGGGAAAAAGAAGATGAACTCAAGGCACAGCATCCTGAACTATTCGAGGATTGAGCCGAATCTCGAGGACGAGATTCTCTGTAAGGGGGATAGGATTGTAACACCCCAGAAATTAAAAAGGAATAAAATAAAAAGAAAATATTATTTAAATCATTTCTGAATTTATTATTAAAGGAAAAATCCCAAAAGAACCCAAATAAAGCCAAACAGGGAGAAATACTTAAAATCTGGACTTGAAAATTTTATGAGATGAACTAGAGACCAAGATACAATTTTAGGAATTTTTACAAATTTTTATCAACAGTGATTCAACCCTTAATCAAATATTCGAATTTCTGGAATTATTTTAAATCAGAAATCAATTTTAATCCTTAATGGGCCTCAACCCCGAAACTCCCTACAGCTGCCTTTTAGGCCCAGCCCATCACCGCCCTCTCACTGACAAGCGGGACCCGCCTGTCGGCGCTCGCCTCCCCTCTCTCCTCCCGCCCGCGCCCCGCCTGGCCCCACGCGTCAGCCACCTTGCGCCCTCTGACCGCCCGGCCCCGCCTGTCTGCCCTTTCCTTTCCCGTTCGCTCACTGACAGGTGGAGCCCACCTGTCAGGATCTTCGTCTCCGATGGAAGGGGATCGCTCCCTTTCCTTCCCCGGCGATCCCCTTCGGTCTTCTCGCCGCCGGCCACCGGATCGCCTCGGATTCCCCTCCGATCACCTTCCCTGGTCGCCACCGCTCCCCTTCCATCTACGGACGACGCGTTTTCGCGCTTAAGGAAGCTAGCCCACGCCTTTGGAAGCCTCGCCGGAATTGGAAGGAGATCGCCGGAGCTCTCGGGATCCTTCGGTTCCCTGCCATCCCGACGCCGGAAATCACCTATAAAAGCCCCTCCGGTCGCCGCCCTCATCCCACACCACCTAGAGCCCTAGCCGGAGCCCTCCAGAGCGCCTCGGCTGTTTTTGCGAGCTCCTCCCCTACTTCAACTCCGGCGAGCGATCGCCGTCGCCTCGGACCCCCGCCGCCCTAGCCACCACCACCGTCGAGTCCGTCGTCGACCGCCCCACCTCGGCATCCACTCCGTTGGACGAGGACGCCGCCGGATCGCCGTCGCCGTCGACCACCCGAACGCCCTGCTCGTCTACCCTCGCCGCCAGGCCGCTGTCCATCGCCCTCCGTCGTCACCAGAGGTATCATTGTGACCCCCATCACCTCCGCGTTCCATTTTTGGCCCTAGCTAGATCCCTAGGCCCTCGCCGTCGCCGCCATAGCCGCACCCGAGTCTGCCGTCGCCGGAGACGAAGGGGTACTCGACCCCTTTACGGCGTGCCGTGCCGGACGAGATCGAGGCCATCCGATCACGATCGGAGGGCCACGATTAAATCCCTTCGGGATTTAATCTGGGCCCTCGGATCTGATCGAAGGGGTATCGTGCGATCGCAGCCGTCGATCGTTACTTAAACCCCGGATCCATCCGGCGCGTCCACGTGTACCCGTCCGCCACGTTTTAATCACATCCGTTCATTTTCATTTAAACGTCCCGCCTCGCGCCCGGCCGCTCGATCTGGATCGGACGATCCAGATCGGTTCGGTCCATGCGCACAGTGGCGCGGTCCACCGTGGGCCTGGCTCACCGTGGACCAGGGCCCATTTTCTGTTTAAATAAAATTTCAAAAATTGATTTAAACTTTGAAAATTCATAACTTGCTCATTTTAACTCCAAATTTCACCATTCAAATTTTGTTACAGCCAGAATAATATTATCTACACATTAATACAATAAAAACAGTATGTTTTTGTTACCCAAAATATTATTAATAAATAAATGAATAAAAATCTCTTAGGGTTAAAATTAATAATACAGAAAATAAATTGGGAAAAATCCTAAAATGTTAAACTTTACTATTTTATACAAAACCCAGAATACTTAAAATATTATTTCACATAAAAACACCCACAAATTATGTATGTTCTTTTGTTTGGTGAATTTTATCTGTTTTATTGAATGTATTGTTTATTTATTTTTCCGTATCGAAAAGACTACGAGGTCGTCGAGGAGCAGGAGTTCTACCCCGAGGTTCCTCCTTCACCCTTTGCTGAGCAAGGCAAGTCATCGACCGTCTCTGTGGAAACAGTTGATCATAATTGAGCCCATGTTTTAATAAGTTATCGCTATAACCCATAGGTTAATATTGCATTAGTCCAATAATCAAGCCTTACACTTATATTTATTAGATCCCTGTCCTTGTGTGCAAACCCAAGCCATGCTTATTGAGCCTTAACTGCTTGTCACTCTACTATAAAAATATTAGCTAGTGCCCAATGTACCGGCACACTTGCTATAGGTTAAAAAGAACGAGTCGTAGATAGCTGGATTTCTGTATATGAATTTCCCTGTTATTCTCGTCTCTGGACTCTGTTGGAGTTGGCTAGGTTATAAGTATGGTGGGTTCCGGGTGCAAGCTCGGGCACTGGTTTGTCGCACCCGGGGCACTATAAGGACCGGTCTGCGGGATCTGTTGCAAAGCACTTCCGTACCAACCACAAGTCTAATGGGTAAGTCCTAACTGGAAGTATGGAATACTCCGGCTTGATGCACCATAGAGGAGGGGGCAAGGGGCTAGCCTGCGGGCGACTTGTACCGACGAGGCTCAAGGGGGGGTATGGTGGGGCTCCGATGCATCGGGACACCATATGAAACCCATAAGAGGGTGCTATTGAGTCGGGGAGGACTATATGGAAGGTTTTGGCACGAGTTCCCGTGTGATGGGTCATCTCGTTACACTTCGGTGTAGGTGATGAGTGCGTGCCTTGTGGGTACAGTGGTACATCTCTGATCAGAGTAATTCAATCTTTTCGAAAAGCCGAGCCCACGGTCAAGGGCGGGTTGTGTGACTACTCGCAGTTAGTTTGCAATTGTTGAATGTTCGAGTTATTCATGGCACGTAAGGACTGTTGAGCGAGGTGGGGCTGACTGTACCCCTCGAGTTAGAAGATGATGATACACATGCACATGTTTACTTTTCCGTACTAATAAATTGCTCTCATTTAAAGATTTACAATTATGCTGCTTCCGCTAAACTAGCCACTATCTCCCTTGTTATTACCTTGCATTATATTTGCATTCGGTGGCTTGCTGAGTACATCTGTACTCACCCCGTTGACTTACAACATCAGAGCCCGTCTACTACGAGGAGGATGAAGGTCTGGAGTAGCGACCCAGTCAAGGCGAGACTAGAAGGAGGCGTTCATCTAGGACCCTTATTTTATTAGTTTCTCTTCACCTTTATTCACTTTTGTATTAATGCGGTCTACGAACCGTGAATGATTGTCCGTATTGTACGTGGTCGCATGATGAACGTCTTGTTTTATTGATTTTCTATGGAATTTCAATAAAGTCCTGATTTATTAAAATCGGGGCGCGACAGTTTGCCTACCTGAGGGGGAAGTCAAATGTTGAAGCTCAAAGGGGGAGAATTTTTACTACCAAATGGCTTTTCATGTCTCATGTCGATTGAAATTCATTGATTAAGTGACATGTTTTGGCTCTTTTCTGAGTTTGTATGGTCACTTGTGTGCTGAAAATTTTCAAATTTTCTTGAATTTCAATTTGATTGTCAATGCACTCATCAAGGGGGAGATTTGGAAACCAAGTTGAAATGTGCCTTGGTTTCAAGTCTGTGATGAGTGATTGATAAGTTTCCTTCTGGGCGAAGGGGTCCCTCCGAAGGGGTTCGGAGGTGTTTTCCGAAAGGTGCGAATTTAGATGGCTGCAGCTGTGCGGCGGAGTGTGTCTGTTGAAGGGGTCCGACAGAGCACGATGACTTGGTGGTACCAGAGGGCTCAGTACCTTGGGCGGTACACCGGAGTGTGTACCGAAGGCTGCTTACCGGAGAGGTCTCTGGGGTACTGGAAACACTTGTCTGCTTGTCGGTGGTGCGCAGGTGACTTCGGAGGCAACGGACGGTTCACAGCGAGTGAACCTGGGTCAAGCGGGAGGCTTGATGCAAGGCGAGCGGGGAGCTCGGTCACGAAGGCTGCGTGGGGTTGAGGTCGGTCCTCGGGTTAAGGTGAGCCAAGCGGAGGCAGAAAGTGCGGAGGGTGGCTCCAGCTGAAGGTACCCCGAGGTGAAGTCCTCGGAGGCGAGGCACTTCGGAGGGTGCTCCAAAAGGAGTAACTTCAGAGTATAGTGGACGAAGTCCTCAGTAGTGAGGCAAGGCGTTCGATGTAGGCTCCGAAGGGAGGCACTCGAAGGGACACCTGACGAAGGTCTTGGAAGTCAAGGTGCATTGAAGGCATAGTCCGGATAAGGGTCTTCGTGGAGTGTGTTCAGGGTTGAGACACTACGAAGGGGTTCTTATGGATATGCTTCATGCGGATACCTTGGACGGAGGGACTTCACAAGGTGGCGAAGGTACTCTGAAGGTGGGGCTTCAGAGTGTGGCTGACTTGAGGTACTTCAGCCATGCATGGCTTCGGTACATGGACTGATGGAGTTTGAGCTAGGAGTAGCTGCGAAGTTGTGGTGGTCCACTCCGGAGGTGATGGTGTGAAGGCTCAAGAGCTTTGACGGCTTCGGCTCAAAACCATCACTGTATTGAAGGCTAACTTCGGTGAAGCGAAGGCCTACGGGTTCAAGCGTGTCACCGAAGCAACTGCACACCTCGTATGTGAAGGGTGCTTTAGAAGACTCCAAATGTGCAAAGGCTGATCGTGTCTACTCTGCAAAAGCTGATGCTGTCTCCTCTGGGAAGCTGACAAAAGAAGCCTCCAATTAAAGTAGACTACCATCTGTACCCCCTCATCTGGCTGAGACAAAAACAATGTAAACCCTAGGGGTAAAGTAGTCTATTCGCAAGGCTGAATAGTACCTATAAATAGTGAAGGTTGGCTAGGTCTAGGCAACACTTTGGGCATCCATTTCTAGAACTCCAGAGCTAGTCGCCACACCCATGTACTCTGTCCTATGAGTATTTTTGTGTTCCCTGTTCATGCAATGAAATTTTCATTCTGTTCTCCATTTGCTGCTTGAACTTGTATCCCTGTGTTGCACTGCATGTGTTGATTTCTCTGTGCTCCACTTCGTTCTATTCAAGCCAGAGTTTTTGCTCTGTTTTCTTTTCTGAGAAGTGTGTGAGTGGTTTGTTAGTGTGATGTGTGTGTTTCACTCAGTGTGAGTTTGCTCTGTGTAAGTTGAAGGCAAAGCCCTCTCTGGTTACTAGCGAAGCACTGAACGAAGTTGAGATCGAAGCCTATTTTCTTCTTCCGTCGAAGTCCTCAGCGCAGTCTATTCTATCTCTATCTTTCCTTCGAAATATGAAGCCTAGTACCAGTTGCTAGTGCTGAGTATCTGTTCGAAGACTACGAAGGGAAACTTACTCCTGAGAGGTATGAAGTGTGAAGCCTGCTCGAAGACACCTAGTGTGTGGAGCCTGCACTATCCTAGCAGAGTTGTGTTTATGGGTTTGTGAGTGTAAGCAAATTTTTATTGACTTCGAACTTTTGCTCTTTGCGAAGCCTGATTTCGGAGCCTGAAAATACCTTCGAATCATATCTCCGAATGGTTTGTTCGAAGCCTGTTCCGCAGAAGACTAATTTAAAACAGATGGCTAGTTTTAGCCAGAAATTTTAAAAGCTCCCATTCACCCCCCCATCTGGTCACCCTTTTCAGTCCAACAGTGATAAAAACGATGCAAAGAGGGGTATGAGGGTAGAGTATAGATGCAATCTTCCGAAACATGAGAAACTCCCATTACAATACAAACAAGCTTTTGCCTTGAATATTGTCTAAAAGTACTGTATGAAACACTCAGATGAATACTATCTAAAGAAAAGCATGAGCAAGCATTTTCACATTTTAGCAAATAAAACCATCACCACTCAAACTAGCACACTAAACATGGCAAGGCAAGAGATGCAAAAGCTAACAAATACTAACCAGGTAAGCATATCCCACTATAAGGAGCTTCAGCAAACTTGATATGCAATCGATCCCCTCGTCACACACTCTCCATTCACACATCGATCCCATCGATGCAAGCAAACCACCATTCACTTCATAACTCTAGATCACTCAACCTTGTCAATCACTCATCACAAAGACAAAAACCACAGTGCTACCTCACTCGGTTTCACAGCCTCGCTAGAGGATGTAGTCTGGGACAACCTGGATGTCTTTGCATGGTCGGACGAATACATCCCAAGGGTGGACTAGAGTATCATCAAGCACTCCCTACTAGTAAGCCCAAAATTCAAGCCCGTGAGCCAATGGTACGGAAGTTGTATGTGAAAAGAGCTGACCTTGCCAAGACAGAGGTAGAGAAACTTCTCTGAGTGAGAGTTATCAGAGAAATAAGCCATACGGAGTGGCTGTCGAACCTACTCTTCGTCAAGATGAAAAACTCTGGTAAATGGCGCATGTGTATCGATTTCACCTCTTTAAATAAAACTTGTCCCCATGACCCGTACCCCATGCCTCGCATTGATCAATTGGTAGATTCCACAGCCATCTCTAAGCTCCTTAGCTTCCTCGATGCATACTTTGGGTACCATCAGATATGGTTAAACTACAAAGATGAAGCAATACTAGTTTTATTACTCCATCTAGAGTCTTCTGCATTGTAAGAATGCCTTTTGTCTTAAGAAACATCGGGGAAACTTTTTCTAGGATAATTGCTAAGGCCTTGGGCCATCAGATAGGTCATAATGTCAAAGCTTACATGGACGACATTGTAATCAAGAGTGCAAAAAAGCACCAGCATAGCCTAGATATACCAGAGACATTTGAAAGTCTCCGGGCATGCGGAGTCTGCCTAAACCCTGAAAAATGTGTCTTCGTGGCATAGGCCGGTAAACTATTAGGGTATCTAGTTTCAAGTCGAGGGATTGAAGCTAGCCCCACGTGAATCAGTGCCCAAAGTAAATGGCTCCACCAGAAAATCTAAAGCAGGTCCAAAAGATGACTGACTGCTTGGCCGCCCTAAGACGGTTCCTCGCGAGGTCCGCAGAACGAAGCCTCCCAATCTTCAAAGCACTCAAAGGGTCATACGACTTCACATGGACCCCCTAAATGTCAAAAGATCTTTGATGAAATCAAAGATTACCTCGTCGGGCTAGCGACACCCACAACCCCCTCGCTGAAGAAACCATTTTTCTATATCACGCAGCCACCGACTTCGTTGTAAGCAATGTGCTCATCTGGGAGGTTTAGCTCGAAGGGAAACTAACTCAAGGTCTAGTATACTTTGTGTTTGAAACACTTTCGGGGGCTAAAATGAGGTATACCGAGCTCGAGAAGATAGCTTATCCCTGATGATGGCCTCGAGGAAGCTGTGCCACTATTTCCTGGCACACAATATAACCGTCCCAACTTCGTACCCCCTCGATGATGTGCTCAAAAGAAAAGATTCAACCGGGAGGATAGGGAAGTGGGTCATAGAGCTTGACCCCTTCAGCATAACATTTGTTGCATGTATGGCAATACAATCCCAGGTACTCGCAAACTTCGTGGTGGAGCGGACTCCACCAGTAGTATGGGCACCATAAGGGGCCAGCGAAGTTGTCTAGATAATATACTCTGATGGGGCGTACCAAGCATACGGAGCAGGCACCGGAGCAGTCATCATTTTGCCCTCTGGGCAAAAGGAACTGTATTCTATAAAGATAAACTTTAAAGCCACAAATAATATAGCTGGGTATGAAGGCGTGTTGTTAGGCCTTCGGAAGAAGCACACGCTTGGCGCTGCTCGGGTGGTTGTGAAAACAGATTCCTAGATTATTGTTGGGCATGTAGATAAAAAAGTTTTAGGTTCGGCACCCAGACCTCGCCACATACTTGGAGATCCGCATGACCGTAGCAGCATTCAAGGGGATCTCCATCTGAAGCATTCCAAGGGCCGACAACCAGCAAGAGGACATCCTCGCCAAGGCAGTAGCCAGAGGCCAAGACATCCCGCTAGGGGCTTCCTTTGAGGAACTATCCAGGCCTTCGGTGCCGTCCACAAAACTCGCCGAAGTCCTCTTCATACTTGGTGAAGATTGGAGGGGCCCAATTATGAGTATGGTTCGAGACAAAAAGATGCTTCCTGAAGGCCCTGACATCTCAAGGCTACAGTCTAGGACACAAGGCTATCATATCATAAACGACATACTATACAAGTCCAGATTATGCTCGCCACTACTCCGATGCATCACACATCCCGAAGGACAACAAATACTCCAAGACATCAATGAAGGCCTATGCAGCAGCCATTTAGTGCCCTGGGCGCTGGCTGGAAAGACGCTTCACTAAGGACAAGCCATCGTCCTCCAGTGCCTATGCAAATCACAACCCGGTATGGCCCCTAGCCTGATGGGGTATGGATCTAATCGGACCCTTTTCCAAAGGAGAAGGGGAGCCTAAAGTTCATAGTGATGGCAATGGAATATTTTTCCATGTGGGTCGAAGTCGAGCCCCTGATAGCAATCACTTTGAATAATGTATCCATGGTTCAGAGTAAACAGGGTTTTGTCAACACAGCCCATTTTGTACCCATGCTCAAGAAAAAAGTTCTTATGTCGGTCATACCAAGCCCTAGGATCTTACCTGAGCTCATACAAAGCTTTGTAAAGTTTAAAGACTCTACGGGAGTACTTGGGATGTTAAAAGCTGGGGGTGTTTAACATACACATCCTCTCCTATGAAACCATTAAGAAAAACACTTTTAACATCCATTTGATAAAGCTTGAAACCGCGAGAAGATGCAAAATAAAGCAAAATCGTAATGGCCTCATGTCGAGCTACTAGAGGAATGGTCTCTCCAAGATCAACCCCCTCGACTTGAGAGTAACCCTGAGCAACAAGCCTAACCTTGTTTCTCACAACAGACCCATCCTCCCCCTGTTTGTTTTTGAAAAATCATTTTGTGCCAATGATATGAATATTAGGAGGTGGATCTACAAGTACCTAGACTTGGTTTCTATCAAAATTTTCTAACTCCTCATGCATGGCATTGATCCAACTCGAATCATATAAAGCATGACTAACATCAAGGGGCACAAAAGAAGCGAAAAATGCAGAAACAACAAAATGAGCATGAGATTGAGTTACCCTTTCATCTAGCTCACCGATGATCTGCTCAGGAAGGTAATGTCACTGAATCTGAACAGGAGATTCTCATCGAGAGAGAATCTCCCCCTCAACACTTGTCGAAGTGAGCTCGATGCTTGCTGAAGTAGATGCTTCAAGCCATCTTGCTGAAGTAGAGGATGTAGGATCTGCTTCAGGGGTTGCTGAAGTAGGAGGTAGGGGATCATCCTCATGCTCTTCGAATTATGATGGATGTTCTTCTTCAAAGATGGTTTCATCCATATCCTACTTACTGGCAAGCTCAAAAGAAGTAGTAACATATGAGGAAGACTCATCAAAAGTCACATCACATCACTCGATGACAATGTTAGTATCAAGGTTAAAAACATAATATGAACGACAATGAATTGAATAACCCAAAAAGATACCATCAGAATAATGTGACTCAAATTTGTCAAGATTACCATGTTTTAGAATGAAGAGCTGACATCGAAACACTCTGAAGTGAGTAACTTTAGGTTTCCTTCCAAAACGCAGCTCATAAGAAGTCAAGTTCAAAAGTAAGCACAAGAAAATCCAATTGGAGATGTAACATGAAGTGCTCATGGCCTCGGCCCAAAACCATTTAGGAGTCCTATGCTCATCAAGCATCATCCTAGCCATCTCCACGAAAGTGCGGTTCTTTCTCTCAACAACATTTTGTTGAGGAACTCGCGGAGCAGAAAATTGTTGTTCAATGTTGTCCTCAAGGCAAAAGTCAACAAAGAAACTATTCTTAAACTCGGTGCCATTATCACTTCTGATTGCTTTCAATGCACTAGGGAGTGTAGTGAATAGTTTCAAAGCAAACCTCTGAAAGTGTGAAAACACTTTGTCCTTGCTTGCAAGAAAGAAGACCCAAGAATACCAGGAGTAGTCATCCACTCCGACAAGGATATACCATTTTCCACCTAAAGAACTAACCTGAGAAGGACCTATAATGTCCATATGGAGAAGTTTTCCGGGTTGTTCTGTCATCACCGCATTGATTGGTGAATGAGAGGCGGCCACCATCTTTCCATGTCGACAAGAAACACAAACAAGGTTATTATCAAACTTCAGCTTGGGTAATCCTCGAATCAGACTTAGGGCACTCACTCGAGCAAGCAAGTCAAAGCGCATATGCCCTAGTCTCCTATGCCACATCTAGAGCTTAGAAGAAGGTTTAACAATAAGGCAATGAGAAGAACCAAAAGATTTAGAAAAATAAGCTCCAAAGACCCTCCCTATTCTTAAAATCTTACAAACCAAGGCGCTAGAAGAATCGAGAACTTGTGAAGTATCGCATCTAAAACACACTTCCAAGCCCTCATCAAGCAACTGAGATACAAAAAGCAAATTCTATCCCAAATCCTCAACCAAAGTGACATCTTTGAGAATGAAATTTTCGTTGATTCTTACCATACCTTTGCCTTTCACTCTACTCCTCCAATTGTTGCCGAAGGTGATTTTTGGCGTAAAAGATTATGCTAACAGGTTTAAGGAATTAGAAAGATTAACAAATGGAGTGTTTGTTTAAGAAGACTATTCCAAGCCTCCGAATAGGATAATAGCTTGAGATAGTTCATAGTGTGTATTGAATATTTGAGTATTTGATACCCTTTACAGAGCGAAGAGGGGTATTTATAGACATGATACATTGAGAAAAGACTCCTTTACCCTCTAATTACAACCGACTAAGAAGATATTGTTTAATATTCTTCGTAGGGTTAAAAGAGTAAAAGACTAGTCTAATCAGTGAGAAGATAATTCTTTTTTCCTCGCTGGCAGTACCCCTTCGGGAGAAGAGGCTTCGGGAGGCTTCGTCATGCCGAAGCCTTGACGGAGGCCTTCACTATAGAGAGCTCCGAATATAGCGAAGCCTTGAATCTTTTAGAAGCTTCGTAGACCAAAGCTTCTCACTTTGTTTCTTCTGCTTGTATTAATGTGGAGACTTCCTTAACCTCTAGAGGATGAAATATTTTCCCCCAACAGTAGCCCCTCGAATACTTCTCTCTGAATTGCCTATGTAGTGAAGAGGGTAGTATATGCAAGAAATAGTTTCATGCTTAGAATTTGGAAAAAAGAAACCTGAAAGCCTTTACAATCCTTAGAAAATATTCGGAAGTAAAAAATCTTCGGACCGAATCTTATTCGGAAGCGTCCAAGAGGGTGGCTTCGGAGACAGATTTCTTTCGGAGCCAATATAGTCGTTAGTCTTTAGAACCGTTAGACTCAGAAATAGAGTCATTACTCTTTGAGAAAGCTAACGGCCGCACTATCTCCGGTGGTTGTAACTCTTCATGAGGCAATCTTGTAAGTTATGATGGCGTCGAAACCAAAATAGAGCAACCAAACGGCGCTCTGTAAAGTACAGTACAAGAAATTTCGAGTGTTATAAATAGGAAATTAAAAGTGAACTTTGGACACTTTACTGATTGTTTTCACACATCGCCTTCCTTCTTCCTGAGCACATACTCCCAACTTCTCTTTTTCTCCAATGGCGAAGACTAGCAACAAGGTCCCTATTCCTGCTTCAAGCTTGGCTCGGTAGCAGGCGATGACGGCGACTGTGGTGGTGGGGCCTTTAGAGAACCCTCGTCCGGCCAGTCCTCATGATCTCCGTCCAGCATCCGCCAAGTATACGGACCAATCGTATAGCCTGGGGCGTCATCTTGCTAGAAGAAGACGATTGCCGCGGCAGTCGCTGGGAAGATGGGGCCCGGAGTGAGGGTGTGCCAACCCGAGAAGGAGGTGATCTCAATACCATAGGCGGGAGATGTGGTGGCATTCGAAGCATTCTTTGAAGCTGGATTGGGGCTCCCAGCGGTGGATTTACTAGCAGAGGTACTGAGATTGTTTCATGTAACTCTCCCTCAGCTTTCTCCCAATATGATCGCCCGTTTGTCTATTTTCGAGTGGGTCATGCTGGCCGAAGGGTGTACCGGGAGGGCAGAGATCTTTGCTTCCCTTCACAAAGCTTCGTGTCAGCCGAAGACATTCACTAGACTCGGAGGGGAGAAGATGGTGATTGCCTTCGGGAGCATAAATTTTCAACTCCACGATGAGTTGCAGGATCGGTTCCCAGCTAAGGCCATCAACGATAGGTGGTAATCTGATTGGATCCTCCGTTGGTTCTACACGGAGGTGGGGACGACTTGTGCCTTGGCTGGACCCTTGGAGGACATTTTGTACTGGAGGAAGGCGGAGGTCCATTCGGATCCGAGACAACTTTAGGTCCACCTTGGGCTGCTACACTCCGTAAGTCATCGCATGAGAATGCGCGACTTAGAGGAGGAGTTCATCGGGCTTTGGATTCCTCCTTTGATAGCCGCCTGGCCGATCAACTTCGAAGAGAACCCGGAGGGGGGACTTTGCGAAATTCCTTTGAGCTATGCAGGTAAGCTCTTTGCATACCCTGTATCAAGGTGTTTCACACACAAATATTGATTTTATTTTAATAACTTAATCGAATGATATCTTATCTTTCAGCTTCGTGCATGACTTTGACTCTAGAACAAATTGTCTAGGCTGCGGAGAAGGTCCTTAGAGCCCCTACGCCCATAAAAAAGGAGTGGAAGATGAAGCTGGTTGGGACTTGGGAGCAGTTCAACCGAGTATGGAGCGTACTCGGAGTTTAGCCCCCGACCCTTCCAGACTGGTCCACCCCGGACCAAGCTTTGAAGAAGAGGAAGGTTGAGGCAGGGTCTTCAGGACCGGTGAAGATGCTTGCAAAGAAGGTGGCCCACAAACCGAAGGCTCTTACTCCTTCAAAGTCTCTTGTCTCGTTGTCGGAGCAATCCGAAGAGGAAGATGATGTGGACATGCAGATGGCAGAGGAGTTCGAAGCTCTTCTTATGGGGGAGGACAAAGGGTCCCGGATGGGAACCGAGGCCTTCGTCCAAGATGGTGCGGAGGTGGCGCCGATGGTTGAGGGTGATCTTGGGCAGACGAATGCTGAAAATGCTCCGTATGGCTAGGTGGTCGCTGTTGTTTTAGAGGAAGGCGGAGTTGAGACCGAAGGGGTTAAAGCCCTAGCTGTGGAGGTCTCAGCCCTATATGAAGTGATAGTTGTTGTGGCCAAAGAAATCCCAGCAACTGTTCCTTCGGTTCGAACCCCGGAGTCCGAAGAGAACTTCGGCCAGATGTTTCATCCTCCGAGCAGTCCGATGCTCACCCGGCAACAAGGTGCCAGAGGTAAGCCTCGGCTAAACATAAATTTGTTTTCCTTCACCTACATCATTTAAATAATATCATATACCTTTGGTTTCACAGAATCAGCTCTAGCGAAGGTGACCCTTGCTACGGAGGTGGTCCCGGAGCTGGATGTAGCTTTGGTGCCGTTATCGACTGCAGCGTAGGAGGTGGCTCCAGCACTAGAGGTGGCTCCTAAGCAAGCGATGGGCCCTGGAAAGGGAAAAGGCAAAGGTTGGCCCATGCCTACTCTTGCTCTAGGGTGGACTCCATCAGAGTCGACTGATGGGGGCTAGTCGATAGAAGCCTCCAAAGATGCTTTACTACGCTCCGGCCCTTCTCCTAGCGACGACGATCGGAGCACCTTGACAAGACTTCTACTCCTGGCCCCCATTCTTGAAAGGAGGACAGGGCTTCAGACTTTGCTAGAGCCTCTGGCTCGGGCTAGTCGCGAAGTTAGGGAGACTGAATTGGACTCCATTCTTGGCGAGGCCGAAGGGTCAGAGGTCGACGTCGCCCTCGAACAGGCAGCTTACCAGGTAGGAAGCACCTATAAAAAGTCAGTTTTAACTAAAGCATATATATATAACTCACTTACAATGCATTTCTTTTCCTTCGTGGCACGTTGTTGTAGCTCGAGCAGCTGCTCCTTCCAACGAGTAGGATTGCAACCGGCTCAAGGAGAAGGTAACGACTCTTCAAGGGAGTCTTGCTGACTCTGAGAACCGGGCTTTGAGCTTGGAGGAGATGGCTCTCGCACAGCGGAATGCTAAAGTAAAGCTGGAGGCTGCGAAGGAGGAGCTTGAGGCCGAACGGGTGGTGCTTCGGCTTGAAGTAGAAAGACTTCGAGGGGAGCAGGCAGCTTCGGGAGCCGAGCTTGCAAAGCTTTGGGAGGAGCAGCAACGCTTGGCTGAAGATGCAAGGAAGTTGCTCGGACAAAAAATTGTCCTTATGATGAAGATGGCTGAGCTCTCCACTTTAATCCGCGACATGAATGCCTCGAGCGAGTCATTGGCCATGGAGAAAACGAAGTGTGAGAGTGTGGCCTCCGAAACCATGGATGTCCTTCGAGTGTCCTAAAGTATTTCGGGACTTCTTGCGCTTCCTCGTCGTCGGCCAACAATTCTTTGCTGCGGAAAATGAAGATGATCCAAGCAGCAGTGAAGATGATGAAGACTTTGGGTACTCGGTACAGAGAGATCTCTGGCCAAGTAGCCACTCTCGGAGTACTTCACTACTTTGAGGACATCGGACTTTCTGTTTCGCTGGAGCCTGGAGTAGCCCCGCTAGCTTTTGCGGTGACCAACTATTGACCCCTTCTCCTAATGTGGTCGCAGCTTGGGAAGATTTTTAGCCATCCTGGAGAGCTAAAGGCCGGTCAGCAGTGAAGGCATGGATCAATCAAGGCCATCATCAAAAGCAATCATGGACGCTGCCTTCGACCAGCAAGCCTCCTTTGGACCCAAAGGTCTAGTTCTCCTTAGGGTTCCGTTATGTAAAAACTCATGTTTCTGTCTTCCTTTTGAATAAAAAAGACTTATTTGGAAATATTTTTAGGCTTTCTGACCTTTTTTGGATGATGAACTCGAAGTATTAGAGGTTAACGAAGGGCTCCATCAACAGTGGGCTACCTTGGAAGCCTTAAGGCCTCACAGGCATCCTCGATTTTCAATTCCTCGAGGGAGCCATGGAGAGGTTATACCCGAAATATGTAAAGAAATATTAGCTCATATTAAGGAGGAGAAGGGGGAAAATTGTAAATATAGCATCTTCATCTTCGAAGGACGTTGACTGGTCTGAAGAAGAGTGGTCTGGCAAAGATCAAGCAAAGACTAGCACCGAACGACTTCGGACCTAGGCTGAGCTTCAGCAAGAACAAAGAGACTTCCGAGCTTCAAAGAAGGGGAAGCGGATTAAACGCAAGGATCTGAAGACTCCGGGCTCCGGGACAAGTCGCCTTCGAAGCCGAGCTAACTTCGAGTCTAGATCTAGGGACCGAAGGGGCCTTCGCTTTCTTCTTAGATTAGACACTGATTTTTCATAGTGTAATATAATTTATTGAGTAATATAAATTGAAATTTTTCGAAATTGTGTCATTACCTCCTAGCCCCTCTTTGAGGGTGAGCACCTTCGATTTTCAAGCGAAGATGGTTACACACAATGATTGTAATGCCTGTTAGGAGTACAATTTCAATAGTTTTTATTTTCGGAGACTCGGAGCCCCTTATTGTATTTAATAAGAATTTGGAACTAGTGGTTCAAAATTCGAGTAGATGGACCTCGTAGGTATCTTTGAACCCATGGGTCCGGAGTCCGTAAATGGTAGCTTAGTACTCTTTTTTAGATGTATTGGAATCCGATTTTTCTGGTTGCTTCGTACTCTTTTTACGGATGCATTTGAATCTGATAATTCTGGTCGCTTCAGACTCTTTTTACGGATGCTTTCAAGCCGGTGGCTCGGAATCCATTTTTCATGGTCTCTTCTGACTCTTTTTACGGATGCTTTCAAGTTGATTGCATGGAATCCGTATCATTTGGTATCTTTGGACTCTTTTTACAGATGCTTTCAAGTCGGTTGCTCAGAATCCATTTTTCATGGTACTTTCCCACCTTGACGGATGCTTCGAGCCTGTGGCTCGAAGTCCGTAAATTGGGTTTGAATGAATAATACTTACCTCTGCAATCAGTTCTATCCCCCTAGTGCATCCACTAGGAGTAGGAATCATCTTGAGAAGCATGCATTATTCGAACAATAAGCTTTATTCATTTAGAAAGTGTTTATAAATGATTACAAGGATCCCCTAAGCGAAGTATCGTTTAAGGTGCTCCGCATGCCATGCATGCTTCAATTCCTCACCTTCTAAATTAGCTAATTTAAAAGATCTGGAGCGTCCTGAACGCAGGATGATATATGGTCCTTCCCATTTATTTCCTAATTTCCCCAGAGCAATAATGCTTCGCAAAACTAAATGGCCCGGCTTAAGTTCATTAAGCTTTATTTTCGGGTTATACCAAGTCTTTCTCTGATGTTGATACTTCATTAGGTTAGCAACAGCTCGAAGCCTTGTTTCTTTAGTTAAGTCCAGCGAAGTCTGTCTTTCATTATCCATTTCAGGTTCGATGGTGCGGAGGGATCCTCCATTGAGCTCCATCGGCGTCATGGCTTCATCTCCGAATAGTAACCTGAAAGGGGTGAACCCTGTCGACCTTGCTTGAGTGGTCCGAATGGACCACAAAATATTCGAAAGTTCTTCGGACCATAGCCCCTTCACTAATCCTACTATTCTTCGATTTAAGCCTTACGAGATATTACCATAAGCTCGCTCGACGACTCCGTTGGATTGTTGATGACGGATAGTTGCAAAGCACATTTCAATACCAAGACCTTCGCAAAACTCTCTAAAGGTTCGGCATCTAACTGAGTGCCATTATCAATTGTCAACTGTCTAGGCACTCCGAATCTGCAAATAATATTTTGCCAGAAGAATTTTTGCACATTCTTTGAAGTGATAGCGGTGAGGAGTTCTTATTCGACGCACTTGGGAAGGGGCCAACAAGATCCATCCCCCACCGGGCCATTGGTCACACCGAAGTAATAACTTGAAGAGGTGTTGGTGGACGATGACTCCGTCTTCCCATCCATTGACAACCTTGGCAAGTGTGGACTAAAGCCTCCGCATCAGCTACTATTGAAGGACAATAGAGCCCCTGGCGAAGTGTTTTGCCTGCTAAAGCTCGAGGGGCAAGATGGCTACCACAAAGACCTTCATGAATTTCTCAGAGTATGTCTTGGCCTTTGGCTTGGGAAATACATCAGAGTAGGGGAGAACAGACTCCGGCCTTGTATAAAATACCGTTAATAATATGATAGTTCTGAACTCTTGACTGTAGTCTTGATAGCTTTGGGCCTTCAAGCAAATTGGCTTCGTCTTGCAATAAATCCATAATTGGACTCCGCCAATCGGTGCTTGGTATGCAAAGGACCTCCGCAGGAGGGAGTTGTGGCATTGAAGGGGAGGCAAGCTCTTCATAAAAAGCACCTTACGGGATGTCTAGTGCTCCGACTGCAGCTTTTGCCAAAATGTCTGCTTGCAAGATATCGGCTCGTGGGATGGTCTGGACAGAGATTCCTTTAAATGCTGCTTCGGTCTTGTGGATCTCTTCCTAATATTTAGCAATTTGTGGATGCCAAACCTGAAAACTTTTATCAACGTGCCCTGCTACAATATGGGAATGTGTTTTTATAACAACTATTGCAGCACCAAGGGCACGCGCCTTGTGAAGCCCCAGCAAAATCCCTTCGTACTCTGCAATATTATTGGGTGACTTAAAGTTGAGCCTCGCAGAGTACATTGCTTTCTGCCCTGAAGGCAAAATTATGACTGCTCCGGCACCTGCTCCAGATGCTTGAAAAGCTCCATCAGAGTATATGGTCCATATGCTTTCGTTTGTTTCTTCCGGAGCCCATACTGCAGACAGAGTCCATTCTGCTACAAAATCAGCCACCACTTGTGACTTGATTGTTGTTCTTGCTACGAAAGAGATAACAAAGGGGGTTAGCTCAACGGCACACTTTCCAATTCTCCTCGTAGAATCCTTGCTTCAGAGCATATCTACCAGAGGAAAAGAAGTTGGTAAAATTACATTATGTGCCAAAAAATAATGTCGTGATTTCCTCGAAGCCATTACCGAAGCATAAGTAAATTTCTTCAGCTCGGATTACCGAGTTTTTGCTCCGGATAAGGCTTCTGATACAAAATATATTGGATTCTGTACCAACTTCCCATTGAAATCCATTTCTCGAACAAGGACTGCACTGACAGCGGAGCCTGTGGCTGCAAGATAGAGAAGAAGAGTTTAATCTACGAGGGGCATAGTGAGTGTTGCAAGATTGCCGAGATAGTCCTTGATATCATCGAAACTCTTGTGGCACTCTGGCATCCAGGCAAAATCTTCAGACCCTTTTAAGGCTTTCAATATTGGGAGGCTCCGCTCTGCGGACCTTGCCAAAAATCTTCTAAGAGTTGCGAGACGTCCGGTGAGCTTCTAGACTTGCTTCAAATTTTCCGGTAGAGCTATTCTTTGCAATGCACTTATCTGTGTTGGGCTAGCTTTGATCCCCCTTCTCGAGACTAAATACCCAAGCAATTTTCCATCTTGAGCACCGAATATACATTTTTCGTGATTCAGGCGAACTCCACATGCTCAAAGGCTCTCAAAAGTTTCTGCTAAGTCTAGACTATGTTGGTGCTTTAAAGCACTCTTTATTACAATATCATTCATATAGGCCTCGACATTGCGACCTATATGTTGACCTAGAGCCTTAGCAATCAACCTTGAAAAAGATGCCCCGGCATTCCTTAAGCCGAAGGGCATTCTAACATAACAAAAGACTCCCGAAGGAGTTATAAAGCTTGTCTTGGCTTCGCCTTTGTATTTTAACCATATTTGATGATATTCGGAGTACGCGTAGAGGAAGCTTAAAAGGTCGGGGCCAACAGTGGAGTCGATGAGTTGATCAATGCGGGGCATAGGGTAGGGATCATGTGAGCATGCTTTATTCAGGGATGTGAAGTCAATGCACATGTGCCACTTGCCGAAGGGCTTTTTCTTGACAAAGACGGGGTTGGCTAACCACTCCATGTGGGCTACCTCTCTAATGATCCCAGCCTTTAACAACTTCTACACCTCTGCTTTAGCAAGGTTTTCCCTTTTTGTCGACAATTTGCGGAGCCCCTAGCGAACAGGTCGAACCCTTGGGTTGACGAGTAGGCTGTGCTCAATGATGCTTCAATCGACTCCAGGAATATCTTCATCGGACCAGGAAAAGACATCCAGGTTTTCTTTAACTACTTCTTCCAATGAAGTGGCAATTTCCGGAAGCAGATCCTTGCCAAACTGGATGGGATTGTCTTTGTCGTCCTTGACAATGATCTTCGTTATAATTTCACCTTCGGGGCTTGGCCTAGGAGAGGATATCTTCGAGAGCTCACTTGATGCAGGGGCATTCTCTGAATGATCTTATACATTATTTATATGTATAGGATCAAGGGGTGGACCATGGCCATACTCCGCCCTCCACGCCGCAGCTTGGTCGCTGAGCACTGTAAGCACTCCTACTTGTGTGGGTATATCCAGGCATAAATAATTATGATGTACCATAGCTCCGAATTGATTTAGCATTCCCCTTCCAAAGATAACATTATAGGCGTAAGGGGCATCGACGATGTCAAAAATCACCTCCTCCAATCTAGCCAGGGGCTCCTCTCCGAAGGTGACCTCGAGGCCTATTTGGCCGAGGGCATCGAGAGGAGGGCCTGCGAAGCCTTGAAGCGGGCGTGCTGCTGGAAGTAAATGCTTCCATGGGATGCACAATTGGTCAAAGGCCTAGATGAAGATAATATTTGTGGAGCTTCCGCCATCAACCAACACTCTCCGGACCTCTGTTCCTGCAATGTCAGCTGTAATAACTAGAGGGTCTGCATGAGGGAATTTAATACCAGCTGCATCGGCTATGGAGAAAGATATGGGCACATGAGACCACTCGGGCATTTCAGTAGCCAATGAGGAGGTCCCAATATGCCCTACTTCATGAACATATTCTCTCTGTTGTCGTTTTGACATGCCGCCCAGGGTCCCTCCTCCGGAGTTGGGGAGAACTACCCGTTTTCCATGGTCTTGTGTATCTTCTTGCTTCGGAGGTGGCATAACACTGGCCACCAAACGCTGTCTTGGGGCTTCGAAGTTGTCTACACGTTCGACAGTCTGCACCGCCTCTGGACTTGTCTCGGGAGGGGCTCAGTCAGTAGTGCCTCGATCGGAGCTCCTCTCGAGATACTCGCTCCGTAGAGCTAGTATAGACTTGCATGCATCGGTTTCATGGCTTCGGTTTTCACCATGTACACAGCATAAGAAGGTCTGGCCTCGGCCAGCCGGCTTCCCTAGTGGCCTTCAACCACTTACCTTGTTTCCTGGAGCTTGTGGATTTTTAGGGGGTAATTTTGAAGAAGAGGGGTCAATATTTAAAACCTTGGAGCGAGGATGCTTTTGCCCTCTTCGTCCGTCGTGTTGGTTGTTGTCGAAGTGGTACCCTTGTGGTGGAGTTGAAGTTTTCACCTCAAGTTTGACTTCTTAAAGGACTGTTGGCAAAGACGAAGCCGTCCTTCGGAGCCATCCCTCTTCCGACATAGCATATTACTCGAAGTAGGCCATTAGCTGCGCTACTGAGGAAATATGCTTCCGGTGAAGCTTGTCGTGGAGACCTGTGTTCGTGACTCATTCCCATGCTACATCAACTACAGATGATGCAGATAGCCATCTTATCTGTGACTTCGTATGAGCAAAGCGCTTGAAAAATTGCCAAAGAGTTTCTCTAGGTTGCTGCTTCACCTAAAAAAGACTTCCGGTAGACATGGGGGGCACGATGGTCCCTTGGAAATTGCTAACAAACTTCTTCCTCAACTGCTCCTAGGATCCAATCGATCCTGGTTTCAAAGACCAAAACCACCGCAGAGCAACTCCTTCAAGCGCAAGGGGGAAACATTTTGCCATTGTGTCTCAAACCCCTCTGTTGGCTTCAATTGCTAGAGCATAAGAGCAAGAGAATTCCCCAGGATCTTCCTCTCCGGAGTACTTGCACAACTTCGAAGTCTTGAATTTGGGGTCGAAGCACACCTTTTGCAAGTCTGGGTGCAGCAGAGATTCATCATCGAAGGAAGCATTCTCGGTGCTCCTTTGAATCTCGGAGGCTTTGGAATAGTAGATAGGACCGTCGTATTGAGGAACCTCCGGGATGACAGGGCTATCCTGAGGACGAAGCCTGTCAGCAGCTTCCTTCCTCCATCTTCTTACTTCGGCCTGAAGATGAGCCATCTAGGTCGCTACGTCATCAGGACGGTCTTCGTTTTCTCTAAAGGGGACTTCTGGGTCTTGAGAACTGAAGAAGTCAGTTTGGAGCACGGACGGAGCCACGGGAGAGGCTCCGTCGGTTCGGAGCATGGACGGAGTCTCAAGAGGGTCTCCGTATGCTCGAGGAAAAGTATTTATTTCAGGAGTTTGAGGTGGGGGGACCACGGAGGATCCTCTGACCTCGGTGGTGTTCGAAGATCTCAACCCAGAGATCCGAGAAGACCTTTGGAGGAGACTAGTGCCTAGGCTCCGCTTAGGAGGCATGGCTCTAGGAAAGGATTGGTAGAGAAGAAGTTTTTATACTAGGTTCCCCACGGACGATGCCAACTATTGGCGTAAAAGATTACGCTAACAGGTTTAAGGAATTAGAAAGATTAACAAATAGAGTGTCGATTTAAGAAGACTATTCCAAGCCTCCGTATAGGATAATAGCTTGAGATAGTTTGTAGTGTGTATTGAATATCTAAGTATTCGATACCCTTTACAGATCGAAAAGGGGTATTTATAGTCATGATACATTGAGAAAAGACTCATTTACCCTCTAATTACAACTGACTAAGAAGATAATGTTTAATATTCTTCGTAGGGTAAAAAGAGTAAAAGACTAGTCTAATCAGTGAGAAGATAATTCTTCTGTCCTCACTGGTAGTATCCCTTCGGGAGAAGAGGCTTTGGGAGGCTTCGTAAGACTTTATGGAGGCCTTCACTGTAGAGAGCTTCGAATATAGCGAAGCCTTGATGCTTTTAGAAGCATCGGAGACCAAAACTTCTAACTTCGTTTCTTCTGCTTGTATTGATGTAGAGGCTTCCTTGACCGCTGGAGAATGAAATATTTTCCCCCAACAGTGATGTACTCACGTTGCTGGGTCAGGGTGAGGTTAGAGAACCATGATGTCTTCCCAGTCATGTGGTGTGAACAACTAGAATCCATGATCCACTTGTTCTCTGGGACTCCATCTATCATCTACACATGAAGAAAACACCTCGAGTGCTCAGTGCTGGGGTAAGTGAAAAACTTTCTAGGAATCCTGCACTGAGAAACTCGAGGGGCAGAAGTAGAAGCAGTAGACTGCACATTAGTGGAATGCAAATCATGATAAAAAGCACGCGGTGTACCACCAAGATGAAAACAAGAATCACGACGAGGTCTCCCAACCTGTCGAGAATCAAAACCTCTTACATGTTGTCTAGCACCATATGAACGATGATGAAAATGATGCCAGGCAAATCCTCTAGAGGAAAAATGAGGAGCCTCATGAAAATAAGAAGCCTCATGAAAATGAGAAGGATAATGAGAGACAGGCTCATGTATACCAACAAGTGGCTGATACTTGTCCCGTGCACTCATTTCCCAAGAATGTCACTCATCCTTCATGCGACGAAAGCATAAGCCAATCAAATGACCCACCTTCTAACAATAAGAACAGTGAAAATTCCTCTTGGTGGTTGTGGCATTGAAAACTTGGGCTTTTCTCACAGGCTCTCTTGGTTTTGGCTTAGCAGCTCTCTTGGGTGGAGGTGATACTTTCTTAGAGGGCTGGATGGGGTTCTTGGATTTTTGTGGAGTATTCAACTTGGCTCTTTCTTCCTCTAAGGTAGTAGGTGGAGTGAACATAGTTTTTCCCTTACTGTCTGAAGTGTTTCTCTCAATACCCAAACCTAGAGCTAACCCAGCTTTGTCAGCACACATATTGGTCTTGGCCAAGACCAAATTCATCCTACCATTTCACACAATACACTTGTTCACAACAAAAAGAATGTATTCATTCTCAGACATGAGTTTCTCGGCTTGCCCTCTAACAAAGCTAAGTTTGTCCTTGAGGATAATGCAGGTGGGACATTCAGGTTGCACATCCTTAGAACTCTTAACACTCTCCAATCTAACCTCTAGTTCTTTAACATGCTAGTTCCTAAGTTCAATACTTTCAATGAGCAATGGGCAATTTGAACAAGCATCAGAAATAAGAGGTCTAGACTCCACCACAGTGAGCACTTTTTATGCAATCTCAAGCTTATCGATAGTTTGAGCGTGAGTAGAATGTAGCTCGGCAAGCTCACCTATGATAGTAAAGCTGGACTCACATTCAGCATCATCTAACTTAGACTTAAGCATGCCATATTCAGTGGAAATGGAATAAAGTCTAAGTCTAAGTTCTTTGTGTTCTCTAGCAGCTTTCACAAGTAACTTATCCTGACCAATTAAAGCATCATTCAATTCATCAACTTTAACTAAAAGTTGGTCATAGGATAGAGTTACCTCAGTTGTGTCTAGCTCATTGTCGCTGTCGTTGATGATGTCGGCCATGAAGCAGAGGTCGGTGAAGTCCTTCGCCTTCTTCTCCTCCTTCTATGGTTCATCCTCGTCAGAGCTTGGCTCTTTACTTGAAGAAGTGTCGATGTCGTTTAGTGCAACCATGAATGCTCTGGCTGTTGTCTTGGCTGCTCTCTTAGCTAGCTTGTCGCGGTTCTTCTTGGCCCTCTTTTGGTGCATGTGCTCATTCTACTCTTTATTTTTGAGTCTAAGGCAGTTAGCTTTAATATGCGATGTGCCCCCACACTCAAAACACCCCCCGAGGGCCTACTCTCCTCTGATCCCATCTATTATTATAGAACCGGGTGAACTTCTTGACAATGAGAGCAAGCTCCTCATCATCCAAAGTGTCTACCTACTCTTTTGTGATAGAGACAAGAGAAGACAAGGCAAAGCCACTAGCAAATACACAAGACCCAGAAGAACTTGATGCAATACCTCCAGATAAGGTGCCACTACTAGAACCAAAAACTAGAGCCATGGATGGTGACAAAGAATTTCTAAGTCCTTGGCGAGATGCCTTGGTAATATTAGTGGACTTTATCTTGTTAAAGAGTTCATCACAAGTTAACGTGTCTGTTGGGGGGAAATATTTCATCCCCAGGGCTTTTAAGATCAATAGGCAGAGACAATTCATCAGCATCGAAACATAAGTTCATCTCCAAGGTGATGAAGTTTCCGAGCCGAAGGGTACTTCGAATCCTAATTCGAAGGTATCCTCCGAAGGCTCCGATGCTATAGTGAAAAACAGTACGATTGACGAGACGTTTGCCTTATCTATCCTCTCCGGCTAGATTTTACTATTTTAGCCCTATTCAGGGTACCGAATAGTTTCCACTATGTCGGTTGTAATTGAGGGGTAAAAAGGTCTTTTCCTTAGAGTTTTTACCTATAAATACCCCCCTTTTACCCTGTAATAGACATCGAATATTCAGATATTCAATACACAACTTCGAACTACTTCAAGCTATTATCCAATTTGGAGGCTTGAGATAGTTCGTTTCGCAAACTATTATCTGATAGTTCTTAATCTTAGAGAACCTGTTAGCGTAATCTTTTACGCCAACAGTTGGCGCCGTCCGTGGGGACCAAGAGGTAAAAAGGTGTGAACCCGCGGTAAAGTTTTGACCGTTACTTTTTCTAGGAGTCTAACGGCTACTTGAAAGGTAACGACTTAAAATTAATGGCTCTTCACGATGTTTCGCCTCCGCAATGGTTCATTTCCCTGCGAAGCATTCACACAGGAGTCCCAGTTCGAAGCTTTCATTGAATATACTTTGATGTCAAAGACACTTCGAATAACCATAACACCTTAAAATTTTTCTAAGTCCCTGAATATGAAAATATTTCTTGCGTATACGCTTCTCCAATTTAACCTATGTAGCAGGAGAGCAGTATACGCAAGAAATATTTTCATATTCAGGTACTTAGAAAAATTTGAAGGTTTTATAGTTATTCGAAGTGTCTTTGACATCGAAGTATATTCAATGAAAGCTTCGAACTGGGACTCCTTGTGAACGCTTCGCAGGGAAATGAACCGTTGCGGAGGCAAAACATCATGAAGAGTCGTTAATTTTAAGTTGTTACCTTTCAAGTAGTCATTAGGCTCCTACAAAAAGTAATGGTCAAAACTTTACCGCGGGTTCACACCTTTTTACCTCCTGGTCCCACCTATCAGCGCCAAAAGTCGAACCTGCAATGTGAACGCATGTTCAAAGCGCAGTAACTAGCGGAAAGGCTATAAAAGAGGGGCCGAAGCCCATAGAAATTTTTACAGAGCTTGGCTTCTCAAACTTCCTTTCTTCAACCTCCAACTTTTCCCCAATATTTTGAGCAACCAACCGATGGCAAGGACTAGTGCAACTATGCCGGCGACGGTGGGAACTTTTGCACAAAGGCAGGCATTGGTGGCTTCAGCGGCGGTGGCCATGGCGGAAGCTCCGTGGAGTTCTTGGCCAAAAAACCCTCAGGAGCTCCGCCCACCATCCAAGAAACCAATGCCGCAGAGCTTCATCCTCGGACAATCGACGAGCACAACGGACTCCATAGAGGAGGCGGTGAACGGGAAGCTGGGCCCTGGAATGAGGACTCGAGTCCCGGTAACGGAGTTGACCGCGAAGCCGCGGAGCGGGGAAGTGGTGGTCTTCGAGGCTTTCTTCGAAGCCAGACTGGGACTTCCTATGATTAATTTCCTATTAGAGGTACTGGAGATGTTCCATGTTACCTTATCGTAGTTGTCCCCCAACTCCATAGCAAGACTGGCCATCTTCGAATGGGCCCTTCAGGCGGAAGGATGCAAAGGGAGATCGGAGGTCTTCGCCGCCACTCACGAAGCCTCCTGCCAGCCTAAGCCACAAGACGGACCTGGAGACACCAAGGTGTTGACAGCGTTCGGGAGTGTTAACTTCCAACTTCAGAAGGAGCACGCACAGCATTTCCCGGCGAAGGCAATCAATGACCGGTGGTACACCAACTGGATCCTCCGATGGTTCTACGCCGAAATCGGAGAGGATTCCAGCCTCACGGGGCCTCTTCAAGAAATCTAGTTCCGGAAGGAGGCCGAGGTTACTCCGAACCCAAGCATGCTTTGAATGTGGCTTGGGTTGCTTTCTTCAATAGCCGGTCGTATGAGCATGTGGGATCTGGCCGAGGAATTCATCACCCTCCGGATCCCACCTCTCGGAGTCGATTGGCCGATTGTGTTTCAAAACGCTTCGGAGGGGGAGCTTCAAAGCCTAGTTAAGTCTTCGCATTTTCTGCATTAACACATTAGAAAATAGATAACATACTTAATGGAATGCTACCTCTTTTCAGCGGCTCCTTTGCGCTAGCTCTAGAGCAGATCGCAAGGGCCACCGAATTGGTGTGGAGCTGGTGGTGTGGAAACAGCGAAGGGTGGAGCTGGTGGGAAGCTGGGAGCGCTTCAACAGGTTGTGGAGTGCTCTTGGGATGGATCCTCCCCCTCTACTAGACTTCGACTCGACCGGAGTGGCCCCTGGAAGAGGAAAGCTACTGCCGAGCCCTCAAAGAAGGCCACCAAGACCCCATCAAGAAGGGAAGAAGACGACGAATCCTGCTCCTCAACCATCTCTAGTGTCCTCGCCTTCCTCTCTGGACATTCATAGCTCCTCTTCGGAGGGCTCAGAAAGAAAAGACTCCAATGTCGAGATGGGGAAGGCCCTCGAAAACTATCTTTTGGATGACAGCGAAGACGAGTCCCCTGGTGCAGCCGAAGACCCCCCTCGGGAAGCTGTGGTAGCTGATATAGCGCATTCCTCTGAGCCTGTCGCAGCCGGCTCAGAACATGAGTTAGCAATTCCTAACTCACCCGTGGCCGGGGTAATAGTGCTAGAGATTGGGACGTCTGCAGCAACTGCACCGGAGCAGACTTCGAGGGATGACCTCAAAGAATATCTCCGGATGTACGAAGTCCTGCAATAATTATTATACACAAATATTCACTGAATACCTTAATTTTTGTAGGTGCGTCGAGGAGCGGCATGGCTCCGACCACCGATGGAGCTTCGGCTTCACTTGGAGTTGAGGCTCCAGCTGATGTAGCGGCTCCGATGACCAGAGTTGTCTCGAGCGAAGTACTTCCGACCGAGGGGGCAACGGTTGAAGGAGGATCCACTCCAGCCAAAGTTCTAGCTCCAACTTTTGTGCCAGGGAGGGGCAAGAGTATGATGAGCTTCGGCCCCCTTCCTGCCTTGATGGTGACGCCCTCCTCTAACGACCCTTCGGCAAGCAACTCGAAGTAGGAGGCTGCAGTAGATGATCACCGGGCCCTGTCCTAGCTTCCTCTATTGGCTCCGTTCTTGGAGCAACGGACAGGGCTACGGACACTTCTAGAACCCTTGGCAGACAAAGGCCAAGAAGTTGCGAGCTTCGAACTGGTCTCCGTTTTGAGCGAAGCCAGAGCACCGGAGCTCGATTTGGCCCTCGAAAGGGCTGCCCTTCAGGTATGCAACATACAACAAGTGTATTCAATTAATAAATGAAATTACTTGGTACTTACTTTGCTTTTTTGTAGCAATTCGTCCTTGCTAGAGCGGCAGCGACTTCCAATGAGCTCGAAACTAATTAGCTCAAAATGAAGGTTACTACCCTCCAGTCCACCCTCAAAAGCTCCGAGGGCAAAACGCTGCAACTAGAGGAAGAGATCCTCGAGGAGCAGAGGGCCAGGGCTATAACCAATGAGGCTCTCCGGGCCGAGCAGCAGAGCAACACTGCACTCAAGGCTTTGGTCCAAGAGACCGAGGCTGCGTGTGTGGTGCTTAGAGCGGAGGTCGTGAAGCTCCGGCAAGCAGAAGCAGTTTCCAGCGCACAACTTGTGGAGCTCCAAGACTCAGTCAAACAAGCGCTGGCCCAGAAGAGTACTTTGCTATCCAAAATAGCCGAAGTATCTACTGATGCTTCTGTGCTGGAGTGTAACAGCCCCAAAATTAAAAAGGAATAAAATAAAGGAAAAATAATATTAGATGAAATTCTGAATTTTGTTATTAATAAAAACTCTAAAAGAGCCCTATTAAAGCCAAACAGAGATAAATATTCAAAATTTGGACTTGAAAATTTTATGGGATAAACTAGAGGCCAAGAAATATTTTTGAGAATTTTTACAAAATTTTAGCAATAGTGCTACAAGCATTAATCAAATAATTAATTTTCTAGAATTATTTTAAACAGAAAAATGATTTTAATGGTTATTGGGCCGCAACCTCGTTTTCCTCTCCAAAGGCCTTTCGGCCCAGCCCAGACCGGCCGCGCCCACCGACAGGCGGGACCCACCTGTCAGCGCGCCCTCCCTCACTCCCCGCCCGCTCGTGCCTAGCCGGTCCCACCCGCTCCCTCCCTCCCGCTGCCAAGCATGGCCCGCTCGTCAGCCCCCTTTCTCTTTCACTCACCACTGACAGGTGGGGGCCACCTGTCAGGTCCTTCTTCCTCGTTGGAAGGGGATCTCTCCCCTTCCATTTTTAGCCGGCGACCCCCCTGCCATACTTGCCGCCGGCCGGACCCCATGCCAAATTGGCGCCCGATCCCGTCTTACCAAACACCGGCGACCCCACTCCGGCTTTGGCCACGCGGTTTCATCCCTTTTGGAAGGCAATCCGAGCGCTATGGAAACCTCGCCGGAGCTTTGGAAACCTCCCCTCAGTTTCCCCTATTTTGCCTTCCATTCATAGCGCCGGTAAGCCATATTTAACCCCCGGACCACCGCATCACACCCACACCGCAACCACTCGAGTCCTCCCCATCCCGAGCGCCGCCGCTACCTTTTCTTCGTTTTTCCCCTGCTTCAGCTCCGGCAGCCCTTCGCCGGTGCCCTGAGCCACTGCTGCCCTCATCGTAGCCAACGTCGGGACCACCGTCGCTCACCCTACCTCGGCCCCGCCTCCGTTGGACCGGAGCACTGCCGGAACTCGCCGTCACGGTTGAACCCGAGAGCCTCGCCGCCTCCTCTCATCGCCGGGTCGCCGCCGGTCACCTTTCTCCACCAACTCTGGTACGGTCCTGACCCCCTCCCCCTCATCTTTCTGTTTTTGTTGAGAACTAAGGCTTAGGGCCCTCACCGCCGTCGCCACGCTCGCTCCCGTGCGCCACCGTCGCCGGAGAAGAAGGGGGCGTACCCCCTTCGTTGCGTGCCGTGCCGGACGAAGTCGTAGCCGCTTGATCTGCAGCGAACGGCCAGGATTAGGTCCTGAGATCAAGCGTCCAGATGCGATTGACCCCGGTTGACCGGTATCGACGCATCCTGGCCATCGATCGCCACTTAAGCGCCCCGCTCCGCTGGCGATCGTTGGATCTGGATCCAACGGTCCAGATTCAATCGGCCCACGTGCACAGTGCGCGGGTCCATGGTGGACCTGGCTCACCGTGGACCCACGCAGGATTTCTGTTTAAATAAAATTCATAAAATAGTTTAAACTTCCAAAATTCATATCTTGCTCAAATTAACTCCAAATTTCACCATTTCAATTCTGGAAAATTTGTCTTTTTATCCTCTACACTTTTATGCAATAAAAACAATATGTTTATTTGGCACATAATAATCTTAATAAATAATGAAGAAAAGACCCCTTTAGGATCTAATTAATATTTCAATCAAATAATTCAGAAAAACCTTTAGAAATTTATAAATTAATTTAAAAAGACATAATGACCCCATTACACTGTTTATAAGCCAATAAAAATATAGTAATTCATTTTGCCCATTTTAATTTATTAAATAACATTTCCAAGGCCCTTTAAGATAAATGATTAACTCATATAATAGAAATGTAACATTTTACAAAAATATCATGGAAACCTATATAAGATATTCAGAGGACTTAATGACTTTATTCCACTGTTTGTAATACAACAAAAATAGAATATTCACTTTGCCCACTTTATTCTATTAATTAATATTGCAAAAGCCCTATTAGGATATTTAATTAATTCATGCAATAAAAAGGTCCACACTTTATGAAAATATCCTAAAAACTTATATATTCTCTTCAGAAGACTTAATAACTTAATTTCACTATTTTGAATACCATAAAAACATTAAGGCTATTTTGTACCTTTTTATTTTAGCTCTAAAAGGGAAAAATAAAAAGCCCCCTTAGGAAAAAATATTGATATTAAGTTATAAAATTCAGGATCCCCTCTAAAACTTAATCTTAATATTTAAGTAATAGACACATAGAGCATAAGAACCAATCCCCTTTTACTTAACCCAAACAAAAGCATGTATGCTTATATGATTGGTTTTGGAATGTTTATTGAATGTCGTGTTTATTTTCCGTTTCGAGAAGACTATTACGCCGCCGACGATCCGGAGTCTTACCTCGAGGTTCCACCTTCACCATTCGCAGAGCAAGGCAAGTCATCGACCACCTCTGTGGAAACAGTTGATCATATTTGAGCCCATGTTTTTAATAAATTATCGCTATAACTCATAGGTTAATATTGCATTAGTCCAATATCAAGCCTTACACTTATATTTATTAGATCCCCGTCCTTGTGTGCAACCCAAGCCATGCTTATTGAGCCTTAACTCCTTGTCACTCTACAAATATTATATTAGCTAGTGCCAAATGTACCGGCACAACTGCTATAGGATAAAAAGGAATGAGTCATAGATAGATGGATGCTGGTATACGAAATACCCCGTTATTCTTGTCTCTGGACTCTGTTGGAGTTGGCTAGGTTATAAGTATGGTGGGTTCCGGGTGCAAGCTCGGGCATTGGTTGGTCGCACCCGGGGCACTATAAGGACCAGTCTGCGGGATCCGTTGCAAAGCACTTCCGTACTAACCACAAGTCTAGTGGGTAAGTCCTAACTAGAGGTATGGATCGTACCAACGCGGAACACCATAGTGGAGGGGTACAAGGGGCAAGCCTATGGGTGACTTGTACCGACATGGCTCAAGGGGGGTAAGGCGTGGCCCGAAGAGACAGGGAAACCTTACGAAACCTATAAGAGGGTGTTATCGAATTGGTGCATTCTATGCTGAAGGTTTTGGCACGAGCTTCTCGTGACAGGAGTCATTTAACACACTGCGGTGTGAGGGAAATGAGTGCCTTGTGGGTACAGTAGTACACCTCTTATCAGAGTTAATAAATATTTTCGAAAAGCCGAGCCCACAGTCAAGGGCGGGTTGTGTGACCTCTCGCAGTTAGTTTACTTTTTGTGAATGTTTGTGTTATTCATGGCATATAAGGACCGTTGAGCGAGTGTGGGCAGACCGTACCCCTCAAGGTAGAAGATGATGGAAGATGATGCATAACTCATGTTTATTTTTCCGCAATGATAACTTGATTACATTAATTGTTTTACCAATTGTGCTTTTCCGCAAAAGTAAGCCACTACCTCCCTTGTTATTACCTTGCATTATAATTGCATTCGGTGGCTTGCTGAGTACGATTGTACTCACCCCCGTTGACTTACACCACCAGAGGCAGTCTACTACGAGGAGGGCGAAGGTCTGGAGTAGCGACCCAGTCAAGGCACGAGACTGGAAGAAGGCGTTCATCTAGAGGATTTATTTTCTCAGTTTCTCTTTATTTAACTCTTTTGTATTAATATGGTCTACGAACCATGATTGATTGGCGTATTGTACGCAGTCGTGTGATGAACGTCTTGCATTTATTGATTTTCTATGGAATTTCAATAAATTCCCGATTTTATTAAATCGGGGCGTGACAAGATGGTATCAGAGCCGACTTGACTGTAGGAAGCCAAACAGACCTGACCCTAGGACTTATATTAACCATATGTTCTTACAAAAACTGCTTACCCTCTCATCTTCTGAAGTTTCACGAAAATTTCTCTCTTTTGTAGATGCCGGTCCATACCATGAGCGGGACTCTCTGTGACGAGGCCGGATTCATCCGCGAGCTTCGCGTACTCGTCGACTTCTTGGGGTTTCCCCATGAGCCTGCGTTCCACGGGATCTTTCCCGATGCGAGCGAGAGCTACTGCGAGGTCACGGTTGTTATCCGCCCCTCGTCCACACAGCCACCCTTCTACACCCATGGAGTTGGAGGACCTTCGTTCGTGGTGGCCAGCCAGCGCGCCGCACTTCAGGCCCTCGCCGAGCTTCGACTTGTCTACGACTGCCACCTCCGCGATACCGTCTACCGCTTCCTGCCTATGCGCACACCGGGGAGTCACCACAGCATGTACATCAGCTCCCTCCCTTAGAACAACTCCGCCATCACCCGCACCATGAGACTCCTGGAGGCTATGGACAATCTTCACACGGAGGCCGTCCGGGACACAGAAAGCCAGCACGACACCATCGACTACTACCGCCACTCGTCGAAGAACTTGAACCGCGAGAATGCCGACCTTCGTCGCCAGGTTCAACAGAACCATCACCTGCACACCGAGGTGGAGGAGTTGAGGTGTCAGAACGAGCTTCTACGCCAGGGCGCCATCGTCACCTCACAGCTCCGCCAACAGCTCAAGGAACTAAAGAAGGATCTCGAGGAGGTCACCCCTCTTCTGCCTCGCAAGCGGAAATCGCTTAGGTTTCCCACAGTGAAGCCCAAGAGGATTTCCCGCAGTGCACCTCCCGCCGAACCCTCTAGCTCCACCACCCCTGCACCGACCACCTCCATCGAGCCCGTTATCGAGTCGTCCCCTGAGCTTCCTTAGACATAGATTACGGTTGTTTGGTTCTTTTGTTTTGTTCTATTTGTAGTGTCGCTCATGTCAGAATATAAGACATGAGTGTAAACCTTAGATAAGAGATCAAAATGAAAGATATAAGCATCTAGGCCTAATATTCATTTTGAGCAATAACATCAGTTCCCCTTAAAATTTTGGCACCTTCCTCCTGAACCCTTCAACTTCAAGATGGCCAACGACCAAGGATCTGAAGCCCCGCGCGATGGAAACACCTCGGGCCACTTGCCTCAGTGGGGAGCGACTGGCCAACGGCAGGCCCCCATTGCCAATCACCCCACACTAGCAGAGGTCTTGGCAAACCAAAGCCAGCTGATTACCTCTCTGCTTGCTCAGATGCAACAACAACAAAGCCAGATGCAAGAGCAGCAGGCACAGCTATTCCATCTTCATCAACACCATCCTGAGCCTCCTCTCCGCCTCACCGTCCATGTTCCGGCACCAGTCTCTCAACTCTCAGAGTTCCTACATATCCGTCCCCCAACCTTCTCCAGCACCACCAATCCAATGGAGGCAGGAGACTGGCTGAGGACCATTGGCAAGAAGCTAGACCTTCTGCCATGTTCTGAGCATGAGCGAGTGGCATTCGCCGCTCACCAGCTCCAAGGACCCGCCGCGGAATGGTGGGACAATTTCCGAGAGACTCAGCCCGAGGGCCATGAAATTTCATGGGCTGAGTTCACCACTGCTTTTCGGGCTGCCCATATTCCGGATGGCGTGGTAGCCCAAAAGCAGCAGGAATTCCGGGACCTGCATCAAGGAAGCAGGACCGTTACGGAGTACCTACATGAATTCAATCGGTTGGCCCGTTACGCACCAGAAGAAGTGCGCACGGACGCTGCCCGCCAAGACAAGTTCCTTCGGGGACTGAAGGACGAGCTCTCCCTTCAGTTGGTCTCCGGGGATTTCGCCAATTTTCAGGAATTGGTAAATAAAGCTATTATTCAAGAAACCGAACAAAACAAGGTGGACCTAAAGAAGCGAAGGATGATCGCCTACCGCCAGCAGCAGGTGATGGTGCAGAAGCCACGACAAGTGATATCACCTCAAGCCCCAACCTCGGTCGAGCCACGGACCACCCTGGGAGGGCCAACCCCTGGCATTCTACCCCAAGCACCACCAGCCGGAAGAGCACCTGTGCAAGCTACCGGATACAAGAGGGACAGGCACGGCAAGCCAATAGTGTGCTTCAACTGTCACCAAGAAGGCCACTTCTCCAACAGATGCCCCTACCCCAATCAGGCCCCTTCTTTCGTTCCAAACCCAATGGGACGTGCTCAAGTTCACCACATCTCCGCCCAAGAAGACCAAGGTACGACCGAAGACATTCCCATTATGATCTCAACCAACCCAGATCTGGAGGACGTTTTGCCTATTTCTGATGTAACCCTTTCTTCTAATCCAGAGCACCCGTAGAACCCCGTCCCCTAGTTTCCCCGAGGTTCGCTTCGAATCTCGAGGATGAGATTCTTCGTAAGGGGGATAGGATTGTAACAGCCCCAAAATTAAAAAGGAATAAAATAAAGGAAAAATGATATTAGATGAAATTCTGAATTTTGTTATTAATAAAAACTCTAAAAGAGCCCTATTAAAGCCAAACAGAGATAAATATTCAAAATTTGGACTTGAAAATTTTATGGGATAAACTAGAGGCCAAGAAATATTTTTGAGAATTTTTACAAAATTTTAGCAACAGTGCTACAAGCCTTAATCAAATAATTAATTTTCTGGAATTATTTTAAACAGAAAAATGATTTTAATGGTTATTGGGCCGCAACCTCGTTTTCCTCTCCAAAGGCCTTTCGGCCCAGCCCAGACCGGCCGCGCCCACCGACAGGCGGGACCCACCTATCGGCGCGCCCTCCCTCGCTCCCCGCCCGCTCGTGCCTAGCCGGTCCCACCCGCCAGCCTCTCACGCGCTCCCTCCCTCCCGCTGCCAAGCATGGCCCGCTCGTCAGCCCCCTTTCTCTTTCACTCAGCCACTGACAGGTGGGGGCCACCTGTCAGGTCCTTCTTCCTCGTTGGAAGGGGATCTCTCCCCTTCCATTTTTAGCCGGCGACCCCCCTGCCATACTTGCCGCTGGCCGGACCCCATGCCAAATTGGCGCCCGATCCCGTCTTACCAAACACCGGCGACCCCACTCCGGCTTTGGCCACGCGATTTCATCCCTTTTGGAAGGCAATCCGAGCGCTATGGAAGCCTCGCCGGATTTTCCCCTGCTTTAGCTCCGGCAGCCCTTCGCCAGTGCCCTGAGCCACCGCCGCCCTCGCCGTAGCCATCGTCGGGACCACCGTCGCTCACCCTACCTCGGCCCTGCCTCCGTTGGACCGGAGCACTGCCGGAACTCGCCGTCGCCGTTGAACCCAAGAGCCTCGCCGCCTCCTCTCATCGCCGGGTCGCCGCCGGTCACCTTTCTCCACCAACTCCGGTACGGTCCTGACCCCCTCCCCCTCCTCTTTCCGTTTTTGTTGAGAACTAATGCTTAGGGCCCTCACCGCCGTCACCACGCTCGCTCACGTGCGCCACCGTCGCCGGAGAAGAAGGGGGCGTACCCCCTTCGCTGCGTGCCGTGCCGGACGAAGCCGTAGCCGCTCGATCTGCAGCGAACGGCCAGGATTAGATCCTGAGATCAAGCGTCCAGATGCGATTGACCCCGGTTGACCGGTATCGACGCATCCTGGCCGTCGATCGCCACTTAAGCGCCCCGCTCCGCTGGCGATCGTTGGATCTGGATCCAACGGTCCATATTCAATCGGCCCACGCGCACAGTGTGCGGGTCCATGGTGGACCTGGCTCACCGTGGACCCACGCAGGATTTCTGTTTAAATAAAATTCAGAAAATAGTTTAAACTTCCAAAATTCATATCTTGCTCAAATTAACTCCAAATTTCACCATTTCAATTCTGGAAAATTTGTCTTTTTATCCTCTACACTTTTATGCAATAAAAACAATATGTTTATTTGGCACATAATAATCTTAATAAATAATGAAGAAAAGACCCCTTTAGGATCTAATTAATATTTCAATCAAATAATTCAGAAAAACCCTTAGAAATTTATAAATTAATTTAAAAAGACATAATGACCCCATTACACTGTTTATAAGCCAATAAAATATAATAATTCATTTTGCCCATTTTAATTTATTAAATAACATTTCCAAGGCCCTTTAAGATAAATGATTAACTCATATAATAGAAATGTAACATTTTACAAAAAATATCATGGAAACCTATATAAGATATTCAGAGGACTTAATGACTTTATTCCACTATTTGTAATACAACAAAAATAGAATATTCACTTTGCCCACTTTATTCTATTAATTAATATTGCAAAAGCCCTATTAGGATATTTAATTAATTCATGCAATAAAAAGGTCCACACTTTATGAAAATATCCTAAAAACTTATATAACCTCTTCAGAAGACTTAATAACTTAATTTCACTATTTTGAATACCATAAAAACATTAAGGCTATTTTGTACCTTTTTATTTTAGCTCTAAAAGGGAAAAATAAAAAGCCCCCTTAGGAAAAATATTGATATTAAGTTATAAAATTCAGGATCCCCTCTAAAACTTAATCTTAATATTTAAGTAATAGACTCATAGAGCATAAGAACCAATCCCCTTTTACTTAACCCAAACAAAAGCATGTATGCTTATATGATTGGTTTTGGAATGTTTATTGAATGTCGTGTTTATTTTCCGTTTCGAGAAGACTATTACGCCGCCGACGATCCGGAGTCTTACCCCGAGGTTCCACCTTCACCATTCGCAGAGCAAGGCAAGTCATCGACCACCTCTGTGGAAACAGTTGATCATATTTGAGACCATGTTTTTAATAAATTATCGCTATAACTCATAGGTTAATATTGCATTAGTCCAATATCAAGCCTTACACTTATATTTATTAGATCCCCGTCCTTGTGTGCAACCCAAGCCATGCTTATTGAGACTTAACTCCTTGTCACTCTACAAATATTATATTAGCTAGTGCCAAATGTACCGGCACAACTGCTATAGGATAAAAAGGAATGAGTCATAGATAGATGGATGCTGGTATACGAAATACCCCGTTATTCTTGTCTCTGGACTCTGTTGGAGTTGGCTAGGTTATAAGTATGGTGGGTTCCGGGTGCAAGCTCGGGCATTGGTTGGTCGCACCCGGGGCACTATAAGGACCGGTCTGCGGGGTCCGTTGCAAAGCACTTCCGTACTAACCACAAGTCTAGTGGGTAAGTCCTAACTAGAGGTATGGATCGTACCAACGCGGAACACCATCGTGGAGGGGTACAAGGGGCAAGCCTATGGGCGACTTGTACCGACATGGCTCAAGGGGGGTAAGGCGTGGCCCGAAGAGACAGGGAAACCTTACGAAACCTATAAGAGGATGTTATCGAATTGGTGCGTTCCATGCTAAAGGTTTTGGCACGAGCTTCTCGTGACAGGAGTCATTTAACACACTGCGATGTGCGGGAAATGAGTGCCTTGTGGGTACAGTAGTACACCTCTGATCAGAGTTAATAAATCTTTTCGAAAAGCCGAGCCCACGGTCAAGGGCGGGTTGTGTGACCTCTCGCAGTTAGTTTACTTTTTGTGAATGTTTGTGTTATTCATGGCATATAAGGACCGTTGAGCGAGTGTGGGCAGACCGTACCCCTCAAGGTAGAAGATGGTGGAAGATGATGCATAACTCATGTTTATTTTTCCGCAATGATAACTTGATTACATTAATTGTTTTACCAATTGTGCTTTTCCGCAAAAGTAAGCCACTACCTCCCTTGTTATTACCTTGCATTATAATTGCATTTGGTGACTTGCTGAGTACGATTGTACTCACCCCCGTTGACTTACACCACCAGAGGCAGTCTACTACGAGGAGGGCGAAGGTCTGGAGTAGCGACCCAGTCAAGGCACGAGACTGGAAGAAGGCATTCATCTAGAGGATTTATTTTCTCAGTTTCTCTTTATTTAACTCTTTTGTATTAATATGGTCTACGAACCATGATTGATTGGCGTATTGTACGCAGTCGTGTGATGAACGTCTTGCATTTATTGATCTTCTATGGAATTTCAATAAATTCCCGGTTTTATTAAATCAGGGCGTGACATGGAGGCCGCGGAAACGAAGCATGCCGCCATTGAGGAGCATACCATGGACACCCTCCGGGGTACCTTGGAATATTTTGGCATGATGTGTCCTTCGTCTTCAGTTGTGGCGAGCGAGCACCTTGAACGGAAGCTGAAGATGATCCAAGCGACGACGAAGCTGATGATGGGCTCTAGGGTTCGCTACAGAGAGATCTCCGGGCAGGTTGCCGGAATCGGAGTCCTTCATCATATCGAAGCCCTTGGAATTTCTGTTGCTCCAGTAGGGGGTTCAACGCCTCCAGGCTTCACCGACAAAGACTTGTTGCACCCTTCTCTACAGGTAGCCTATGCTTGGGAAGCTTTCCGGGCAATCTGGAAAACAGACCACAAAGTTGTAACCAAAGCTTGGATCGATGAGGCTCGCCGACAGAAGCAAGCTCAAACGAAGCCTCCGCTTCTGACTTCGTCGACTCCGACTCCGCCAGCTGACCCACGGGTTTAGCTTAATAGGGGACTTAAGCATGTACAAGAAATCTTGTAAAGCCCCTTATATTAATGAATGAAAAGTTTATTCTTAGGTTTTGCCATGCACTTCGGAACTCGACTTCGAAGTACTGGAGCCTAGCGAAGGGCTCCACCAGCAGTGGGCTGTCCTCGAAGGCTTAAGGCCCTATCGACGCTCACGCTTCTCTGTTCCTCGAGGAGATCAAGGGGAAATAGCACCTGAAGTCCATCGTGAAGTCTTAGCTTATATTAAAGAAGAGGATAAGGAAGTGACATCTTTGTCCTCCTAATACGTAGATTGGTCTGACTCGGAGTACCAAGCTGAAGACTCGGCAGAGGCTAGCTCAGAAAGACTTCTGTCCTAGGCTGAACTTCAAGAGCAGCAGAAAAAACTGTGAGCATCAAAAATAAAAGCACTCGGACCAAGAGGAAAGTTTTGAAGACTCCGGACTCCGAAGACCGAAGTGGTCCTAGAAATAGCTCTAGAGGCTAGAGGGGTCTCCGCTTTTATCTCGGCTTAGAAAAAAATTTCTCTTGATGTAATACAATATGATTATCCAATTTATATAATTTTTTTGGAAGCATCTCTTGTTTGTTCCTTACTCCCCTGCCCCTCCTTGTGGGTGGGGGACCATACACGTTGCGATAGGGTCCATCGGATACAATGATTGATATAGCAATCCGATGCTTCGCACAACACTTGGTAATCATACTTTGCTCTTTCGTAGAGTTCCTCGAACTGTACGTTCGTATTATGATGTTTATAAGTTTTGGAGCTAAGTTTACCCTTGTAGGCTCCAATAGTGGTCGCCTAGGACTTTAAAAGTGTTTCATCAGGCTGGAGCCTTGAAACCTTATTGCGTGGTCACCTTCGACTCTTTTACAAATGCTTCGAACCCGAAGGCTAGAAATATGTTCTTTTAAAGTCCTTAGACTCTTCCATGGATCCTAACAAGTTGGAGCCTAGAATCCATAGGCTGGCCACCTTCGGCTCTTTTACAGATGCTTTGAACCCATAGGCCAGAAATCTGTTCTTTTAAAGTCCCTAGACTCTTCTTCGGATCCTAACAAGCCAGAGCCTTGAATCTGTAGGCTGGCCACCTTCGGCTCTTTTACAGATGCTTCGAACCCCTAGGCCGGAAATCCATTCTTTTAAAGTCCTTAGACTCTTCTACGGATCCTAACAAGCTGGAGCCTGGAATCTATAGGCTGGCCACCTTCGGCTCTTTTATGGATGCTTCGAACCCGTAGGCCAGAAACCCATTCTTTTAAAGTCCTTAGACTCTTCTACGAATCCTAACAAGTCGGAGCCTGGAATCCTTAGGCTGGCCACCTTCGGCTCTTTTACGGAATCCTTGAACCAATGGTTCGAAGGCCGTTTTCTGGGTTCCTTGAAAGATGCTTATCTTCACAAGAATCTCCGTTCTCCTGATGCGTCCACCAGGAGTAAGGAATATTTGAAGAGTAAACATAATTCAAACCTCCATCTTTATTTAATTTAGAAAGGTACTTTTACAATTGATTACAAGGAGCCCCTAAGCGTAATAATGTTTAAGGTGCTCCACATGCCATGCATGCTTTAACTCTTCCCCCTCTAAATTAGCTAGTTTAAACGACCCGGGGCACCCTGAGCGTAGGATAATATATGGTCTTTCCCATTTATTTCCTAGCTTCCCCGGAGCTATTACACTTCGCAATACCAAATGACCCGGTTTAAGCTCGTTCACTTTTATCTTCGGGTCATACCATGCCTTCGTTTGGTCTTGGTACTTCGTTAGATTGGTGACAGCTCGAAGCCTTGTTTCTTCTGACAAGTCCAGCGAAGTGTTTCTTTTCCTCTTCATTTCCCGGCTCCATTACTCGGAGGGATCCACCTTTGAGCTCCGTAGGAGTCATGGCCTCATCTCTGAATAGCAACCTAAATGGGGTGAAGCCTGTGGACCTGGCTTGAGTGGTTCGAATGGACCATAGAATCTTTGGGAGTTCTTCTGTCCACAGCCCCTTAGCTAAGACGACAATCCTGTGATTAAAACCGGAGAGAATATTTCCATTGGCTCGCTCGACGGCTCCGTTGGATTAGGGGTGGCAAACGGTTTGCGAAGCATAACTTGATGCCCAGTCCTTTGCAAAGAGGACACTAAGAGGAGAAGAAGACCTATTGTGTCTGGGCCACATGTGAATCAGGTACACGGGCAGTGAGCTATTGTCGGGCAGAGGGGCCACGAAGTCGGGCTGGCCCAATCCGGGTACATGGGCTAGGAGAAGCAGAGGATCCACTGGCCTATTGACCGGGATTGACTCAGGTACATGGGCGGCGAGCGATTGCCGGGCTAAGAGAGTTGTGGAATCGGGCCGGCCCAATCCGGGTACCCGGTGCAAAGATGGTGGACGCTTTGTCAGTTTCGGCGCAAAACTGACAACCGCTGATCTCGGATCTGACCGTTCTGAGGCAAAGCCATAGCCGCTACAAAAGCTCCACTTCAGGATAAGTCATTTGTATTTAGGAGTTTACTATTTTGCCTTTAGGCCCACAGTCTATCAGTTGAGTCTGTAAAAATATCCTAAGGGCATTTTGGTTTTTTCCATTTTATTTCAGCGTCTGTAAAAACTCTAAGGGTCTTTTGGTATTTTCATAGGCTATTGGGCTGCCTATAAATAGGACCCCAATCCCTAGGGTTAGGGTTACCCTTTCTAAAATTACTTTACTAATCAAAAAGATTGGGTCACTTTTTGGTGTTCATCCTCCTGGTCTTTATTCTTCTCCACCGCCACTGCTTTCATCACGCACACGCTGAGAGATCGCCTCATCAGGTTTTATTCTCTGGTTCTCAGCCATCAGGCGTCGCTTCATATTCATTTAATCGTTACATCGTTTCATGTGCCTTTTGCGTGCCTAGTGTGTTCATCTGTGTGCAATGACTTAATTCCTACTTCTTGTTTTGTGAGCTGAAGAATATTTTATTCTAGGCACGATTCTTTCTTGCTGGCCTTGTCTGTTGTGTGCGGTTACTGTTTTAGCCATCATGAAGCTGCAGTGGTTTGCTGCCACCTAGAATTATTTTCCCACTGCTAGCTTGTACTAGTTTTTCTCTCGTTTTTCTTGTGCATGGCAGAAGCTCTTAGTGTTCCATGTGGCAGGGAGATAATTTTCTAAGATTGTCTTTGTGCGTAATGTTTCTCAGCCTTAGGCTTCTCATAGCTCTGCTAGCTGGTTATAGTCCTGCAAAGCTACAGCGATAGCTGCATGTAGTAGCAGCAGGCTACTGAACAGCTAGCCTTGCTAGCTGCGGAGCGAACGGGGCTAGCTAGCATGTGCTAGTGTGGCATGCGCATGGAATAGCTAGCAATACTAGCCTAGCTAATCTGTCTGTGCTGTGGCACTGCTTTTCGAGGTCAGCTGCATGCACACAAGTTTTATCAAGCCGAGCAGCATGACATCTAGTTGTCTAGCTTCAAAGTGCTTAGCGAAGGGTATCACGAAGCCTGGCTCTGTGTAACTTCGATTTTTTGGTAGACTCCGGCTGCTGTGACGAAGAGTTTTAATGTTCGAAGTTTTTTCAGCGTGGGCCCCACAGTGTATTGCTCTTCAGGCATTGTACTTTGGACCTCAGGACTTTGCAGTCTAGTTTTCGGAGTATAGGCTCCGTAGGATTTTCTTCAAAGTGCCTGTTCGAAGTCCAGTTTTCGTTCGAAGTCTTTTTGTCCTGAGCAGTGGGCTTCGGTTAGTTTTCTCTATAGGCTCTGGAGTCCAAGCTTCCCTGGACAGTAGACTTCAGAGTATTTTTTGTGAGCTTTGAATGATGAAGTCTGATTTCGGAGTAATTTTGCAGACTTCAAACATGGGTTAACAGACTTCATTTCAGAGACAAAGTATGATCTATGATACTTCGCCTCGGTTTGCGTGCATTTGATTTACACCAGCTGTTTTTAGGCTAGATCATTTTTAGGTTCTGTTGATCTGGTTACTTTCCCTGCCAGTCTGTTGAGGTGCGTTGGGTGTTGGGAGCAGGCCATTGATTCGAAAGAATTTTTTTAGGCACCCATTCACCCCCCCTCCGGTCGCTACTTTCGGTCCTACACATTATCCACAGTTAACTCCCTTGGCACTCCGAACCTGCATATGATATTTTTCCAAAAGAATTTTTGCACATTTCTTGAAGTGATAGCAATTAGGGGTTTATCTTCGACCCATTTAGAAAAATACTCGATTGCTACCACTGCAAACTTCAAGCTGCCTTTTGCCATTGGAAAAGGGATGAAGAGATCCATTCCACATCATGCCATTGGCCATACCGGGGCAATAACTTGAAGAGGTGTTGGTGGACGGTGGCTCCGTCTACCCATCCACTTGCATCCTTGGCAGGTTTGAACTAACTCTTCTGTGTCTCTTACAATTGTTGGCCAATAGAGCCCTTGCCGAAGTGTCTTTCCTGCTAGAGCACGGGGGGCTAGATGGCTGCCACATAAGCCTTCATGAATATCCCGAAGTGTCTCTTGGCCTTCGGGTTGTGAGATGCACCGGAGTATGGGAGAACAAACTCCGGTTTTGTACAAAATTCTGTTGACAAGCTCATAATTTCGAGCCCTTGCTTATAACCTTCGGAAATCCGGACCGTCTGACAAGACTGCACTATTTTGCAAAACATCCATAATCGGAGTCCGCCAATCGGTGACTAGGATGCAAAGGACTTCTGCGGAGGGTAATTGATGCATCGTAGGCTTGATGAGTTCTTCGTAGAAAGTGCTCACCGGGACGTCCAATGCTCCGGCTGCAGCCTTCGCTAGAATGTCTGCAAGTTGATTGTCTGCTCGAGGGATACATCGAATAGAAAATCCTTTAAACATTGTTTCGGTCTTGTGGATTTCTTCTAAATACTTTGCAAGGTGTGGGTTCTGGCTTGAAAACTTTTGTCAACATGCCCTGTGACAACTTGGGAATCTATTTTTATTATAATCCTTGCTGCTCCAAGTGCCTTTGCCTTTCGGAGGCCTAGCAGGATCCCTTCATACTCTGCGATATTGTTGGTGGTCTTAAAGTTGAGCCTCGCAGAATACATGGCCTTCTGCCCTGACGGCGATATTATCATAGCTCCAGCTCTGACACCGCATGCCTGATAAGCTCCATCAGAAAAAATTGTCCACAGACCTTCGGAGGTTTCTTCCGGAGCCTAGACTGCGGATGGAGTCCACTCTTGCACGAAGTCAGCTATGACTTGGGACTTGATGGTTGTTCTCGTCGTGAAGGAAATACCAAGGGGGGCTAGCTCGACAGCCCATTTTTCGATCCAACCCGTAGAATCTTTGCTCTGAAGCATATCACCAAAGGGATACGAGGTAGGAACAATAAGATTATGTGCTAAGAAGTAATGCCTTAGCTTTCGCGAGGCCATTACCAAAGCATAAGCAAATTTTTCGAGCTCGGACAAAGCTTCTGAGACGAAGTAGAATGGGTTCTGCACCAGTTTTCCTTTAAGTTCAACTTTCCTGACCAATACTGCACTTACTGCAGAGCCCGTTGCTGCAAGATAAAGAAGGAGAGTTTCTTCTAGGAGGGGCACAGTAAGTGTTGACAGATTTCCAAGATAATCTTTAATGTCATCGAAGCTCTTCTGTCACTCTGGCGTCCACTTGAAACTTTCAGACCCCTTTAGAGCTTTAAAAATTGGAAGGCTTCGCTTGGCTGATCTGGCCAGGAATCTACTGAGGGCTGCGAGCCGTCCTGTCAGCTTTTGGACCTGCTTCAGATTTTCTGGTGGAGCCATTCTTTGCAATGCGCTTATCTGCGTCGGGCTAGCCTCAATTCCTCTACTCAAAACTAAGTACCCTAGCAGTTTTCCTGCTTGCGCCCCGAATATACAATTTTCAAGGTTGAGGCGAACTCCACATGGTCGGAAGCTCTCAAAGGTTTCAGCTAAGTCTAGGCTATGATGGTGCTTGACAACACTCTTTATTACAATGTCATCCATACATGCTTCGACATTTCGGCCTATCTGATGACCTAGAGCTTTAGCTATTAGATGTGAGAAGATGGCTCCGAAATTCCGCAAGCCAAAAGGCATTCGAACATAACAAAATACTCCGGAGGGAGTTATAAAACTCGTCTTGGCTTCATCTTCCCGCTTTAGCCAGACCCGATGTCAACTGGAAGTTTGTTCCAGGTGAAGCAGCGAGCAGGGAAGACGTTTCGGGAGTATTTCACACGCTTTGCCCACACCAAGTCTCAGATCAAAGGCTTGTCTACCTCTTCAGTAGTCGATGCCGCACGCGAAGGGGTGTTGAACCCAGATCTCCTCAGCAAACTTCACCGGAAGCTGGTGTCATCTCTAGCACAGCTGATGCCATACTTAGAACAGGCTGCCTCCGAAGAACCACAACACCTGCACCAGCCCTTCGAGAAGTGAAGACGGAGCCTGAAGTCCCAGCCACTCCGCAAGCCCCCCTTGATAATCGCTTCAATGATCATAGGCGGGGAAAGAAACACTTCCGCTCCGAGGTGTTAAATATTGCACCCTCCGCCCCGAAGATGCCTGTCAAATTTCAACAGGCGTAAGGTTACAAGGCTGGTGCCTCGAAGCCCCATGAGAGAGTGGCTTGCAGGCGCCAAAGCTTCTTCTGTTGTGTGCATGGCGAGAATAGAAGCCATGACACGAAATATTGCAAGTCTGTATTAACCGTTTGGGGTGAGTACCTAGGACGAAGCTCAGGGAGAGGTACTTCGGACCGAGCCCCTCTAGTAGTGTGTTCGGAGCCCGTGCAAGATGTGGCTCGAGCCAGCAACCCCGAAGCACCGATGCAGCTCCCGGTGGAAAAGATTATGCCACCACCGAAGTAGGAAGATCCCCAAGATCATGGCAAGCGAGTGGTCCTGCCCATCTCCGGAGGGGGACCCTCGGTAACATGTCAAAAAGGCAGCGAATATATTATGTCCGCGAAGTAGGGCACATAGGGACCTCAAGTTCGGTGGCAGAAATGCCCGAGTGGTCTCATGTACCTATTTCTTTTACTGCCAATGATGCCGCGGGGGTGAAATTCCCTCATGCTGACCCCCTCGTTATTTCAGCCGATATAGTGGGAGTTGAAGTTCGAAGAATCCTGGTGGATGGTGGGAGCTCCGCAGGTATACTCTTTGTCCAGGCCTTTGACCAGATGTGCATTCCTCGGAGACACCTACTTCCGGCAACTCGCCTACTCCAAGGCTTCATAGGTCCTCCTCTCGATGCCCTCGGCTAGATAGGCCTCGAGGTTTCCTTCGAAGAGGGGCCCCTGGCCAGTGTGGAGGAGGTTATCTTCGACGTCGTCGATGCCCCATATACCTATAATGCAATTTTCGGGTGAGGAATGTTGAACCAGTTCGGAGCTATAGCACATCATAACTATCTGTGTCTCAAAATGCCCACGCAAGGTGGAGTCCTCACTATCTCAGGAGACCAAGCTGCAGCCCAAAGAGCGGAGTAAGGCCATGGTCCACCACGAGGGGCTACTGTTGGGGGGAAATATTTCATCCCCAGTGCTTTTAAGATCAACAGGCAGAGACAATTCATCAGCATCAAAACATAAGTTCAACTCCAAGGTGATGAAGTTTCCGAGCGGAAGGGTACATTGAATCCTAATTCGAAGGTATCCTCTAAAGGCTCCGACGCTACAGTGGAAAACAGCAAGACTAACGAGACGTCTGCCTTATCTATCCTCTCTGGCTAGATTTTACTATTTTAGCCCTATTTGGGGTACCGAATAGTTTCCACTATGTCGGTTGTAATTGAGGGGTAAAAAGGTCTTTTCCTTAGAATTTTTACCTATAAATACCCCCCTTTTACCCTGTAATAGGCATCGAATATTCAGATATTCAATACACAACTTTGAACTACTTCAAGCTATTATCCAATTCGGAGGCTTGAGATAGTTCGTTTCGCAAACTATTGTTTGTTAGTTCTTAATCTTAGAGAACCTGCTAGCGTAATCTTTTACGCCAACAGTGTCGTAACTTGTGAATTCCTCAATGCTAGATATATTCACTTCCCATATGCTATGATCAAAAGCATAGAGAAGCTTGATATCCCTCTCATGATCAGAGTAAGAAAGCACACCCGTGGAACGAAGATTACTCACGATGGCATCAAAACGATAAAACATGGCATCAATAGATTCACAGGGACTCTACACAAACATTTGGTACTATTGATTGTAAGTCCTTTGGTGCTTGGACTTGATCTGAGATGTGCCCTCACGAAAACAGTCAGAGTGAACCAAATCTCCCTATCTGTCCAATGGTGATGCACCCGATCGACTTTATTTCGACTCAAACTGATGAACAATATATTTCTAGCTTTGTAGATAGCAGTATACCGATCTTTCTCAACCTGAGTTGTGCGAGTCTGAGGGATGGAGTGTTGTGATTCCTCAATCTCTCAAATTGCATTTCATTGGCTTTGAAGATAAGCCTCCATACACACCTTCTAGTATGCAAAATCTGTCCCATCGAATAGAGGAATTTTACTAACTCTATCCATGTCGCCAATAAATCACAAAACCGGTTATGGTTAAGTGGTGATCTTAATCTTCTCTGATACCAATTGTAGGACTGAAGCAGGCTACTAGAGGGGGTGAATAAGCGCCTCAACAAATTATTCCGAATTGATAGCGTTTTCTAAACACCCAACGCACCTCTCAAGGAACCAATGGAAGCAAAAGTGTTAACACAACAAAAATACAGAAGAATCAAGCGCTATCATTCTCCTATCAGATATAAAATGAAGCGACAGTTTGAGAGATGATAAGCACTGAAAATAATCTAGCCATCTAAAACCAACCGATGTCCTGATTGAAAAGACACTCGTACAAAGCACACAAGGCAGATTAACAAAAATACTCACAGTTCAAACGACATATCAATAAGAATTTCGACAGAATAGAGATATATCACCAAGCACATGAGAAACATTCACAGTTCACAGATATTTAATTAAATGCAGGAAGTAAACTGTGCTCATAGAAGATTCAACAGACACTTGACATGCACTAGGATCACACAAATACATAAATGCACATGCATATGGCAATCTGAAAATAAATTATTTGCAGCTATTTAATCATACACAGAATATTCAATTGAACAAACTAGTGCAAATAAACGCAAAATGAGGTAATAGAAATTATTATGCACTTGTTCTAGTTATTCTCCTGTGCACATCCTTGGTGGTTGTAGTACGGCCCGCTCACCGAAGCTTCCTTGTGTAAAACTCCTAGGCGCCGAGGCTTCCTTCACTGTGTGCGCATCACTCCCTGTCGCCCCTACGCCCAACGCAGCGCCTCTCCACACCGAGAGCGCCACACGCCACCGACTCATAGGCTCCGCCCCGTGATCAAAGTAGATGAGCGCCATGCGCTGCTCTCCAGTTCAAAGAAAACCGCCGAAGGATACACTACTACAAAGCGATACTGTAGCGGCGGGCAAAACCGACCTGTAGTGGCGGGCATCCAGTCCTCCACTGCTCTAATGCCACTGCTAACCCTGGTTAGCAGTGGCGGGCAGAGTGCCTGCCACCGCTGTGTCAACAGCAGTAACAGGCGCGCTGACCTCATCTGCCCACCACTACTGTTATCAATAGCAGTGGCGGGCAGATGATGTCAGCGCGCCCGCCACCACTGTGTCAACAGCAGTAACGGGTGCGCTGACCTCATCTGCCCGCCACTGCTATTGATAAGAGCAGTGGCGGGCAGATGATGTCAGCGCGCCCGCCACCACTGTGTCAACAGCAGTAACGGGCACGCTGACCTCATCTGCCCGCCACTGCTGTGTATAACCCATAACACAGAATGTTGTGATCCATAATTCACAGTCACACAAACCAAAACACATAAATTATATGCTTCACACAGCCATCCACATACACAGCAGCAAAACATCCACATATCCACATACACATCCACAACAGCAACACATCAACACAACAACCATCCATCTCATCAATTTACAAAAATTTACAAAGTTTACATTATATGCTTCACACATCAATCTACATACACAGCAACAACAACAACACATCTCATCAATTTACAAATTTACATTTCCTCGACGTGGGGAGAGGCTGGAGGCTAGGCCGCATCGTGTAGGTGGTGGTAGAGGAGACGGTTTTTTTGCCCATGCTCCAGTTGGTGGTGGTTGTTCCGGTAGAGCTCCAGGCCGTTTTGGCTACGGTCTTGGACCTCGTGGCCGAGGTTCTAGGGAGAACCATGGACCGCGCTTTGAGCCGCGTTTTGGTCCAAATTCTTTTGATGGTTTTCGCTTTCCGTCTTTTGAGCAGATGGCTCGACATTGGTTTAGCTCTTTTGCTAAATCTGGTGCCGAACCATTTGCTCCCACTTACGACCACTGATTGTGCAGGATCGGGGACTGGAGGACGTTTGGATCATGGACTTAGGATGCTCTCGCCACATGACGGGACATCGCAGATGGTTCTCCAGTTTCACTCCCCCGAGCTCTAGAGAGTACATCACATTCGGGAACAGTGGTCAAGGGAAAGTAAGTGGCATTGGCTCAATTAGCATTTCAGATCATTTCTCTTTGAAGAATGTTGCTTTGGTCAAGAATTTGAACTTTAACTTGATTTCTGTCTCGCAACTTCTTGAGGATGGTTTGGAAGTGCGTTTTAAGAAGGGCAATTCTTCTGTGTTTGATTCTAGAGGGTCTTTGATTTGCCAGATCTTACCTTTTGGTAAAGTTTTTCGAATTGACTTCTCTAGTTCTTTTGGCCCTTCTCGCTGTTTGATAGCTGGATCTTCTTCTGAGCTCTAGAAGTGGCATAGGAGGTTAGGTCATTTGAGTTTTGATCTGCTAGTCAGGTTGAGATCTATGGACCTCATCCGAGGATTGCCCAAGCTTAAGATGGAGAAAGATCTAGTCTGCCATCCCTGTCGTCATGGGAAAATGGTTGCTGCTTCTCCCTCACCTGTGACTCAGGTGATGACTTCGTATCCGGGCGAGCTGTTACACTTGGACACTATTGGTCTAGCTCGGGTGCGCTCAGTCGGTGGGAAGTGGTACGCGCTTGTGATTGTTGACGACTTCTCTCGATTCTCGTGGGTTTTCTTTTTGGAGTCTAAGGATGAAACGTTTCAGTTTGATCATGACCTGATTTTGAAGCTGAAGAATGAGAACAATGGTCGGATGCGAGCAATTCGCTCCGACAACGGCTCTGAGTTCAAGAATTCTCAGTTCGTCACTTTCTGTAGTGATCAGGGTCTGAACCATCAGTTTTCTTCTCCTTACACTCCCCCACAAAACGGCGTTGTGGAACAAAAGAACCGCACGCTAGTCGAGATGGCCAGGACGATGCTCGATGAGCACAGGACTCCTAGGCATTTTTGGGCTGAATCCATGAACACGGCTTGCTATCTGGCCAATCGCATTTTTCTTCGAGCTTACTTAGGTAAGACTTCATATGAGTTGCGATTTGGCAGACAGCCCAAGGTGAGCAACTTGCGAGCGTTTGGCTACATGTGCTTTGTGCTCAAGAAGGGAGGGCATTTGGACAAGTTTGAGTCTCGTTGCTGGGACGGTGTTTTTCTTGGATACGCTTTGCATTCTCGAGGCTTCCGTGTTTGGAACCTCGAAATCCAGCTGCTTGTCGAGACTTGTGAGGTTTCATTTGATGAGTCCTTGCCTTCTTTGACTCCTTCGTTTGAGCCTTCTAATGGTGAGCTCGGAGAGTCCATCTTCGAAGAAGATGAGAATACTCTAGCCGCTAATGAGGGTGGGCCTTCTGCACCCCCTGTAGAGCCCACACCTTCTGAGACTTCGACTGAGGACGAGGGCGGACCTCTGATCACTTCTTCCACTTCGATTGAGCCCCCTCAGTCGAGTCCAGAGGTGCCAGCTGCTGACTCCGGTGAGGTGACTTCAGATCACCAGGGAACCCGAGCAGTTCAACGTGATCACCCCTCAGAGCTCATCATCGGTGATTTGACTGAGAGAACTTTGCGTTCATCTGGTAATTCTCTTGCTGTGTTTTCCGAATCTGCTTTTGTTGCATCTTTTGAGCTCAGAGACGTTTCTCATGCTCTTTCTGATTCTAATTGGATTAACGCTATGCAAGAAGAGCTTGAGAATTTTGTCTGTAATCGGGTTTGGACACTAGTTGAGCCGCCACGAGGATGCAACCCCATAGGCACCAAGTGGGTGTTCAAGAACAAACAAGGTGAAGATGGGGTTGTGGTGCGCAAGAAAGCTCGACTAGTTGCCCAGGGTTATTGCCAGAAGGAAGGTATTGACTTTGAAGAAACCTTCGCTCCTGTTGCCCGTCTTGAGTCCATTTGTATTCTTCTAGCTTTTGCCGTTTCGAAGGGTTTAAAGCTTTTTCAAATGGACGTCAAGAGTGCTTTTCTGAACGGGTACATAGAAGAAGAGGTTTATGTTAGGCAACCCCCCGGTTTTGAGAACCCTAAGTTTCCTCGACATGTTTTTAAGCTGCACAAGGCTTTATACGGGTTGAAGCAAGCCCCCAGGGCTTGGTATGACCGGTTGAAGCAATTTTTGTTGGGGAAGGGCTTTGTGATGAGTTCGGTGGATAAAACTCTCTTTTTGCTCAGAGTTGCTTTAGATTTCTTAGTTGCTCAGATTTACGTGGACAATATTATTTTTGGTAGTACTACTGATTCTCTTGTGTCCAAGTTCTTTGAGCAGATGCACAGAGAGTTTGAGATGAGCCTCATGGGTGAGCTCAAGTACTTCTTAGGGCTCCAGATCAAGCAGACCAAGGACGGCACCTTCATCCACCAAGGTAAGTATACTCGTGACATGCTTAAGAAATTTGACTTTGGTGGTGAATTGAAGCCGCAGATGACCCCGATGGGTACTTCTGGGGGTTTGGACAAGGATGAGGGCGGTGTCAAGGTCAATGAGAGAGAATTTCGAGGGATGATCGGTTCGCTGTTGTACTTGACGGCAACAAGACCGGACATACAGTTCGCCGTGGGACTTTGCGCGCGTTTTCAGTCTTCACCACACGCGTCTCACCGGCAGGCTGTCAAGCGCATTTTCAGGTATCTCACCTATGCGCCTGATCTTGGTCTTTATTATTCAGCATCATCATCTCTTGATTTATATGGCTTTTCGGACGCCGACTTTGGTGGGTGCCGGTTGGATCGCAGAGTCGACTTCCGGTACTTGCCAGTTTCTTGGTTCTTCCCTTGTATCTTGGTCTTCTCGAAAGCAATCTGGAGTTGCTCTTTCGACCACAGAGGCTGAGTATGTAGCTGCTGCCAGCTGCTGCTCACAGATGGTTTGGATGATTTCCACTCTACGAGACTTTGGGTTGTTCTTTCCTACCAGGGTTCCATTATTTTGCGACAGCACGAGTGCTATTAGTGTAGGGAAAAACCCGTGTCTTCATTCAAAAACCAAACACATTGATGTGCGCTTTCACTTTTTGCGGGATCAATATGAGAAAGGTGTCATTGACCTTGTTCATGTTGATACCCATCATCAGTTGGCTGACATTTTCACCAAACCCCTAGATCAATCTACTTTTGAGCGTTTAAGAGGGGATTTGGGTGTTGTGTATCCTTTCTAGGATATTTTGCGTCAGTTTTCTTGCTTCTTTACTCTTTTCTTGAGTCTTTTTGTGTGTGTTCATATCTTGCATATTCACATATCACACTTTTGAGATGCTTCTGTTATATGATTGAATTGTTTTACTTATTCTAGCTGGTACATGCTCTTGAATACTTGTCATTGATCATGCTTTGGTTCAGTTCACTTGATATGTCTGATACTATCATATGCATGGCTTTTATGCTTTAAAAATTGAAAAATGATCACCATTGCTTCTGGTAACTAGCATGTGTAGACTGAATGTTTTTGCTACCTGTTACATACCTTGTAGCTAGTCCTGACTTAGATGCACCATGCAACTTGGACATCCTTCTGCTTTAAAACATGGAAATGTGCTATAAAAATCAAGAAAAAAATGAAAATTCCATGCCTCTTTATGCATAACTTGCAAAGATCCAGGTGGGTTTGCTTTGTCGCATTGCATTGTTCTGGACTGCATACCATAGCACTTTGGTATGAACTAGGACAATGTAGTGTATGCCAAGACCAATGTCTTAAGCTTCTGATGGTCCAGATCGGGCCTAGGCTTGACTTGGTCGGTCAGCATAAGGTTTGACATGCAAATAACCCCTGGCATAAATGAAAAAGAGAAAAGAAAAAGCCTGAAAATTGAAATGATAACAAGTTTGCTGAAGCATTTTGTTTTGGACAATGCTTATCTTGGTAGATATCAGTTAGCTTTTGCATATCATGCTTTACCTTGCTTGTCAACTGGAAAATGTGGTGATGCTTTTAATTTGCAAAAACTGAAAAATGTGTGCTAATGACTTTCTTTAGATATCATCTATTGCACTGATCATGACATGTATCTTAGATAGTATGTCGTTTGTTGTATATGTTAGATGTTGTAATTGTAGTCAATCGTATTTGAGAAGCATGCTTTATTCACTCCTCATGCACCCCAGTCGCATTCATTGCATATTTTGAGGGGGAGTTGCATTTCAGGGGGAGTCTGTGTCTCTTTTGAGTGCTTGATGAGTTCACTTGTCAACAAGGGGGAGAAATTTTGGGATAAGAGATCGAGGGGGAGTTTTTGTCTCGCTTACTCTTTTGATATCCTTGTTGATGTTTCTGAGATCGCACTCATTTTGAGCTTTTACATTTTGGTTAACCATAATGACTGCTTCTTGCTTTTTCTCGGCTTTTGGTCATTAGGGTTAAACTTTTACTTTATTTTCTTCTTCTTTGTTTTCTTGTGCTTTGTTTTCGTGTTTCCACAGTTGTCTGCAGGTACTAAAGAGCTGAAGAAATGAAGTGTTGACAATGCACTCATCAAGGGAGAGATTGAGGAGCCATGCTGAATAGCGTGGGCCTCATGGCTCCAGATGTGATGAGTCATTGTCAACGATAGTCAAAGAGGACCGAGAAGAGTGAAGATCTGCTGTTTCATGGGCCGCGTGTGACTCAGGTACACAGGCAGCAAGCGACTGTCGGGCAGAGGAGGCTGCGAAGTCGGGCTGGCCCAATCCGGGTACATGGGCCAGGAGCTGCAGAAGATCCACTGGGCTATTGACCAGGATTGACTCAGGTACACGGGCGGTGAGTGATTGCCGGGCTGAGAGAGCTGCTGAATCGGGTCGGCCCAATCCGGGTACCTGGTGCAAAGTCGGTGGAGGCTTTGTCAGTTTCGGCGCAAAACTGACAACCGTTGATCTTGTATCGGACTGTCCAGAAGAGAAGCCGTAGTTGCTACGAAAGCTTAGCTTCCGGATAAGTCATCTGTATCTCTAGGCCCACAGTCAGTCAGTCGAGTCTGTAAAAAATCCTAAGGGCAGTTGAGTCTTTTCCTTTATTTTAGCGTCTGTAAAAACCCTAAGGGGCTGGTGGAATATTCTAGGTCATTGGGCAGCCTATAAATAGGGCCCCAATCCCTAGGGTTGGACTACCCTTCCAGAAATCACTTTTCATTGATTCCCTGGGTCATTTTTGGTTCCTGCGTTTTGTCTCTCTCCTGTTGTGCGCCGCCAGGCTCCTGCTCTTGATATTTTGCCTTGCATTTATTCAGTTTTTTCCTGATGCAGTGAAGCTTCTATTCTCTGATCGAGCGCAGCATATCTGCAGCAGTTTTTATGGCTTCGTTTCATGTGCATAGCCATTTTTCTTGAGTGTTTGTGCTTCTGTTGCTCCTGTTCTTCACGGAAGTAGTACTAGTTCTTGCGTAGTGCAAGTAGTACCTACTCACTGTAGCAACAGTACACTAGTACTCTAGCTTGCTTTTCTGCGCAGCTTTTTGATCAAATTGACAGGGCTAAAGTCTCTTTTCCGGTTGTTTCTGGCGAAGCCCCTTTTCTCTGTTCGAAGTCCCTCAGCTTCGAGAGGCAAGCTTCGATCTGACTTTCTCGAGGGTTTCGCTTGAACTTCTACTTCACGTTGTGTCCTGTGTTGCTAGGTTCGAAGTCCGTTTTTTTGTGCACTGTCAGCTTAACATACTTCGACCATCTGTGCGAAGGTATACTCCGACAGGCTTCGAAGTTGACTTCGAAGCTAGTCTCTCTGATATACTTCGCTCGACGTGAAGTCTCTGAGATCTTTCTGTTGTTGTCATTTTCGAGGGTTGCAGCTTGTGAGTTCGAAGCTTGTCGTTCGAAGTGTGTTTGTCACCTTCGATTTCTTGTGAGACAACTCTTACAAACTTCGTTTCGAAGTTGATCTTCCGAAGGCAGAGTATAGACTTCGTTTTGGTTTCTCTATCGTGTGTCGGGCTTCGCTACTCTTTCGAAGGTTGTTTTTTTTGTGAGCTTGTTCGAAGTCTAGCCTTCGAAGTACACTGTTCGAAGCAAGCTTCGACACTGACATACTTAGCTTTGAAGCATACTTCGCTCTCAGTCGCACTCGAACTAGGATAGACAACAAACCTTCGGCACTTTCACAATAGCCTTCGGCATACTTCGCCACTAACCTCCGAGGCAGGCCCCGACCAGCGAAGCAGGCTTCGATCAGGAGACAGATTTGAACAGTAACTTCTCATCTCACTTTATTTATACTTGGATCATTCATTGAGAAGTGTATCTTGCCATGTCTTGTGTATACGGTTTGACTGTCTATTAGCACTGTATTGGTGTTTCTCTATTTTAACATCAGTTGCTCTTAGGCCAGATAACCTTAGACTTAGGCAATCTGTTCATTCTTTGCTACTTAGTCTTTTGAGGTGCGTTGGGTATTGGGAGCAGGCCATTGATTCGAAAGAATTTTTAGGCGCCCATTCACCCCCCTCTGGTCGCTACTTTCGGTCCTACATCTAGGCAACGGTTGATGGACCTGACGCCTGCATACGTATATAACATATAAGTACATATGCTGCAAGTTATATTAGATTAACACACAAGAAATCAACTTACTTCTTTAGTATCCTCAGATACTGTCCGCCCAAACATTCCTAAGTTATTGCTCATGAAATCACAAGTATAATAGCCGCAATGCACGGAACCAAGAGATTGTTTGTGACACTTCAAAATAGACAAAGTTAGAACGATATATAGTTTGGCTTTATCAATTGAATTAAAATATTTAAAAATATAATATTACCGGATAGTTGGTTCTGATAAGCATATCTTTCGGCCTCTGTGGATCATGTGGGTCACCTAACTTTTCCACGTAGTATTTGTATGCACTCTGAATAACATTTAATATATCTTGATATTCTTTTTTGGGTTTGTCGAGCGAGTCGAGAACATAAACCCTTGAGCTCTTTGGGTATATCATAAGTGCAATCCAATGATCACTATCGAAAGAAGTAATATATGATTATGTTAGTTTCATAATCGATAAAACATGATTAAGTGGATATAATGGGTATACTTACTTAAAGTTATATGCCCCACTTATCATTTCTTTGTCCTTCCATTGATCCATGCACCGCGCAATATACAACACGGCACAACTCCTTTTATTCTTCTTAAGTGCGTCTTCGTCTTTATTGAACATCTTTCTTTGAAATTTTTTCTTACCCGCAGTCCAGTACTTGCTATCGTTCTGGTTTAGTGTCGGGTTCAACGCACTTTGGCTTATGAATGACGGGTTCAAGTACCCATACATATTAGACTCGTCACAAATTGAATTACAACTGCATATGTTATGAAACAATAGTCAATATAAGACATTATTTATTTTTGCTTTGTATTGACAAAGTATAAAGTACTTACATGCACCAGAGCATCATGCTTGTGATGTCGGTTCACTACAGACGAAACATCCGATGGAAGTTGTCGAAAAATAGTGCAAGCTTAAACTCTGGGTAGTTGAATATTTATTGTGGAACCTTCAGTTCTATTTGTGTTACTCCTAACGAAGATGCTTCGAGGTACCAGTCATGGAATGTTTTCATCATCCAAGGCATACTCTTAAGTACTCCTTGGGGTAATAATGGTTTGCCTGGTTCGTATTCGATATAATCCTCGTCTCCGTAGGTCCATTTATCAACAGAAAGTGAGCCCGCATGCTTTTGTACTGGAGCCTTTATGGGAGCCGCTTCGGGCGTAGAACGTGTTTGCCCCATAGTAGTAAAAAATTTATGCATCTCAGATTTCGGCGCAGAACATTGCCCAGCTTGAACAGTTATCTTGTGGATTGCTGGCTTTGGGCATGCATCTTGTTTTTCGGGCTCGGCAACTAGCACTGGCACTTTTGTTATGGGCTTGGCCACCGGCACTTGAGGCTCAGCCGGAACTGGCACTTGAGGCTCAGCCGGAACTGGCACTTGAGACTCAGCCGGAACTGGCACTAGCATTTGATCTGGCTCTAGCACATTTGTGTTGGGCTCATCAGTGGGCTCAAGCACTGGCACTGGCTTTGTCACTTGAGGATCAGAAGTCACTTTCGTTTCTATCACTTCTGTCACTTTATCGGGCACTGGCTCTTCCTCTGCCTCTTCCGCTATCTCACGCTCATCAACAGGTGATAAAGATCCTATATTTTGCACATCCTGAGATGAAAGATATGTGGGGGATTGTGATGAGACAATAGGTGATTTACTATGAGAACTTGTCTGCAGTAATTTGATATCTCGGCTCGCCCATAGGACAAAGTTATTTAGAGCATCTCCAATTGTCTCAATCCCCTCATCAGGCATTGGAAGATCCAAGGGGTCATTAATAAATCTGTCGTTGGTGATCTCATTGACCTAAACCTTGGTATAGTCAGCAGGAATAGGCCGATTGTGAAATAAATCCCTAGGCAAAGCAATGTCTCGTGCAGCCTCTTGGGAATGCCCTTTGCGCCCTATCGGTACATGCAGGCTGCATGGTGTGTCCTCTTTAATATAATTTACAGGAAATTTGTCTTGTACTGAGCCAACACTGCTTGGTACGTCGAGTCGTACCTCTTGATGAGGACATCACTTCACATGATACACACATGGAGCCTCCACCTACAATTCAATTACAAGGACCAATCACACGCGCCCGTGCCCGTCGCTTGAACCATGAGGTTAATTCTTTCCTTAGCAACTATGTTAATATTGTTTGGACGGGATGCTACTGAATACTAGTGATATTTTGTTGCTTAGGAACATGGGAGATGGAATAGAAGAGCTGGAGTTGAAGACGGAGTCGCACAGATGATTTGAAGTCAAGAATTCGCTGGTTCGGACTACATCGACCATTATGCACCAAAATGGGCATAACTTCTTCATACGAAGTCCGATTGGTGCGTTCTTAGACTTTTCGCAAAGCTGAGGAGAAGATGGATCGTTTGCCGTTGGTTTCGTCCCATTTGGAGTCCCGAGTCGACCTGTGTGTTTGAAACAGTCCTGCATGACAGAATTGGGCCGTGTTGGCCCATAGTCCGAGTCTGTACATCTTCTAGCCCACAGCCCAAGTCTGTACGCCTTCCACAGGCTGCCCACGCCTTATATACTCACGCCAGCCACCTTTAGGGTTAGGTTTTGCTTTGTTTGCATCTACACTTGTGTGTTTAGATCCCGCCCCTTGCACCGGACCGATTGGCTGCTGCATAGGCGTTTGTGAAACCTCACCTTTTCATCGTTTTGTGTGTGATTTGGCATTCAACTTGTATCCTTCCTGTTCTTGCTTGTGTTCTTGGGTTCGCTTGCAGGAATTAGCCTTCGTGGCGAGGTCAATCGCGTCCTGCGTGGTTGATAACCAACGGAGACAGTGGTGTAATGATTGCAAGGTTTTGATCCGCCGGACCGGAGCCTTGGATCGCCAACGTCGAGATTCTCCACCAATCCAAGTTATCCTTTACCTAGCGGAAGATCGGGACCAATCCCCCATCACCTTTGGCACAATTATTTGTCCCGCTGCAGCCTGCATTATGTTTGGATTCTCATTAATAAATTCAAAAAAGTGTCGCTCCCACTCTGCACGGCGCTCTGCGGCATCGTCTGTGCGTGCTTGATGCTTCTTGTATGTGGCACCCTCCTATTTCCTGAAAGTATTTTTGCAGGGTGCTATAGAAGAGACACATCGGGTGCGCCCTCGATGTTCCTCGTTTCCGAGAGCAGATGTAAGCTGGTCATTACATCTCTCGGGCTTGAACTTTCCAGTCTTCTCCAACTCAGCGATTTCCTGTGCTTTCTGGAATACTTCACTAGTCCGTGAGTCGGAGAGAATATATTGGCCCTCGGGTGTTTTTTAGCTCGACCTAGGAGTCATCTCTTAGTGCGCTGATCAGCACCTAAAAACTGTTCAGGTACCCCAGCTGCACGGTCCTCGTCCTCCTTTCTACTCCACTCATCCTCCTTGGCCTTATATCCACCTGGCCCAAATTTATGTGGGAACTTATTCTTCTTATTAAGTTCTTTGAACATGATGCTCTCTTGTTTGGCTTCTTCCGAGCAATGCTGCATTTTTAATTTGTTCCTTTCATTTGGTGTTATAAAGCCGTAGTCGTTGAGCGGCGACTCATCTTACTGAAGGTATTATGTGTTTAGTTTAGTCCTAAATGTACGGAGAGCCTTCCCGATAGTCTTCAATGTGGTAGCTTTAGCGTCTTCTAAGCATTCTTCCCGGAATTTATAATGCGCTTTTATATGCTGCCACAATTCATTCTTTGTAGCTTCAGGGACAGTCTTCCAATTTTTCCAAACTATCTTACATCGCTCCCTGGCGAGACATCCACAGTCATTACGCCACTGCACTGTGATTTCTTTTGGCTTCTTTGGAGCCCCATCAACATACACTTCTTCAACCTCATAGATAGCTATATGGAGCTTGTTCTTCTCCCGTTTCCCTCTCCTCTTCGCATTTGCAGAGGATGTTGTGGTAGAGGGCTCAACATCTATTCGCTCAGCTGACTCAATAGCTGGGACAATAGTTGTTCTTTTCTCGAGTTGGAATAATCGACGCTTGCTTCCTCGCTTTGGATGATCCTACGATGATAGACAATGTGAGCTTCAGGAATGTAATCCTTGGTTAGAAGCTTCTCTGACTTGTTACTAACGTAATAATTACCTCCGCTTGAGCTTCAGGAATGTAATCCTCATCGGTGTCTTCTCTCGTTCTCTTCTTCCTAGGCTCCATTGGATGTTCATTCTCCGGAGAGTGGTACGAAGATTCGCTATCGGAGGATCCTTCAGATGAACCCTCTTTATTTGTTTTTGCGGGAGACTCGTAGATGAGCTCCTCGATGGAACGTCCTTCTTTCGCCATAGATAAACTATTCATAGTTAAGAGGCTAATGTATCAGAATTTTGGTTATGCAAAAAAGGTCTGATGTCATATTTTCATAGTTAAGAGGCTATTACTTCCGAAGCCACTATACTAATCCTAAAGTTAGGATATTGTGTTGTTCTCTCTCTCTAGTGTTGTTGAGGCCTCAGCATATTTTGTGTTGTTTTTCAAAATGTTCATGGCTGCCATGGAACCATGTGCACATCCATTCCCTGTCAGCAACACGAGAAAGAAGAAGCTGTTAACAGGAATGGATGTGTCACATGGCTTGATGACATACATGAGATAACTCATTAACATTTTGCATCATAGACCTCTAAAAGGAATTGCGGAATCTAATGTTGGTCTTTAGCCGGATGAACTTGAGGATTAGTATAGTAGCCTTAGAAGTAATAACAGTAGTAAACTGATCACAGTGTTGTTGAGGCCTCAGCATATTTTGTGTTGTTTTTCAAAATGTTCATGGCTGCCATGGAACCATGAGCACATCCATTCCCTATCAGCAACACGAGAAAGAAGAAGTTGTTGACGGGAATGGATGTGTCTCATGGCTTGATGACATACATGAGATAACTCAATAACAATTTGCATCATAGGCCTCTAAAAGGAATTGCAGAATCTAATGTTGGCCTTCAGCCGGATTAACTTAAGGATTAGTATAGTAGCCTTAGAAGTAATAACAGTAGTAAACTGATCATAGTGTTGTTGAGGCCTCAGCATATTTTGTGTTGTTTTTCAAAATATTCATGGCTGCCATGGAACCATGAGCACATCCATTCCCTATCAGCAACACGAGAAAGAAGAAGCTGTTGACGGGAATGGATGTGTCCCATGGCTTGATGACATACATGAGATAACTCAGTAACAATTTGCATCATAGGCCTCTAAAAGGAATTGCAGAATCTAATGTTGGCCTTCAGCCGGATGAACTTGCGGATTAGTATAGTAGCCTTAGAAGTAATAACAGTAGTAAATTAATCACAGTGTTGTTGAGGCCTCAGCATATTTTGTGTTGTTTTTCAAAATGTTCATGGCTGCCATGGAACCGTGTGCACATCCATTTCCTGTCAGCAACATGAGAAAGAAGAAGTTGTTGACGGGAATGGATGTGTCAAACGGCTTGATGACATACATGAGATAACTCAATAACAATTTGCATCATAGGCCTCTAAAAGGAATTGCAGAATCTAATGTTGGCCTTCAGCCGGATTAACTTAAGGATTAGTATAGTAGCCTTAGAAGTAATAACAGTAGTAAACTGATCAAAGTGTTGTTGAGGCCTCAGCATATTTTGTGTTGTTTTTCAAAATGTTCATGGCTGCCATGAAACCATGTGCACATCCATTCCCTATCAGCAACACGAGAAAGAAGAAGCTGTTGATGGGAATGGATGTGTCTCATGGCTTGATGACATACATGAGATAACTCAATAACAATTTGCATCATAGGCCTCTAAAAGGAATTGCAGAATCTAATGTTGGCCTTCAGCCGGATTAACTTGAGGATTAGTATAGTAGCCTTAGAAGTAATAACAATAGTAAACTGATCGCAGTGTTGTTGAGGCCTCAGCATATTTTGTGTTGTTTTTCAAAACGTTCATGGCTGCCATGGAACCGTGTGCACATCCATTCCCTGTCAGCAACACGAGAAAGAAGAAGTTGTTGATGGGAATGGATGTGTCACACGGCTTGATGACATACATGAGATAACTCAATAACAATTTGCATCATAGGCCTCTAAAAGGAATTGCAGAATCTAATGTTGGCATTCAGCCGGATGAACTTGAGGATTAGTATAGTAGCCTTAGAAGTAATAACAGTAGTAAACTGATCACAGTGTTGTTGAGGCCTCAACATATTTTGTGTTGTTTTTCAAAATGTTCATGGCTGCCATGGAACCGTGTGCACATCCATTCCCTGTCAGCAACACGAGAAAGAAGAAGTTGTTGACGGGAATGGACGTGTAACACGGCTTGATGACATACATGAGATAACTCATTAACAATTTGCATCATAGGCCCCAAAATTAGACTAATATATATTGGGTGAATGGTACATTTCCATTAATCAATGCCAAAATAGGTGTAACAAAGTAGTATACAGTGGTTCTACAAATGATAACTATCCACAATATAAGAGCATCTCCATTGTATATAAATTGATTAAATATAGCTCCATTTGAATAGCAATTCACATTTAGAAAGTACAATGGAGATGCTCTAAGGACAATAAACCCTAGAAACCTAACTTAGCTTGTGTTGGCCTACCTCTCTCAAGAATACACTCAAGAACATAAGAACACTCAAGAACTAGAGGGGGGTGAATAGGCGCCTCGACAAAATTCTTTCGAATTAGATGGCCCTTTCAAAACACCCAACGCTCCTCCAAACTTAATCACAGATTTAGCTCCAATGAGTCAAATTAAAGACTATATCACAAACTTGCTATTTAATCTTTATGTTTGATCAAGAAATCAGAATTTAAACAAACTTAATTATCTAAACACCTTGCAATGAATTCAAGGGGAAATTTCTGAATCAAAATAGAACACATTCAACCAAAATAGAAAAAATAAAATAAAGACAGGCCTAAACTGCATTCCACAATCAACATTTTCTATTTTTATTTGTTCACCAAAAAGGGTATACAATTCTCATACCAAAATTTTATCCGGACAGAAGATATAGCTAGGGACTTAATTAAGAGAACATGCATGTTCGTCTGAATCAGGGCATTAATTTCAGAGAAAATTGGAATAGGGGAAATTTTTAGCAACCTGAACGGGGACGGCGGCGTGCGCTCGGGGACGGGGACGGCGGCGCGGGGTCCGGGGACAGCGACGTGGGCTCCGGCGGAGTTCGGGGAGACGACGGTGACGGGTTCCGAGGGTGGCGACGTGGGCTCCGGGACGGGGATGGTGGCGTGCGTCGGGGACGACGATGGCAGCGACGAGGGGTCCGGGTACACCGACGCGGGCTCCGGTGATGGGCTTCGAGGACTACTGCGATGCCTCCGAGGTGGCGGCGAGGGGTCCGGGGACACCAACGGCTCTGATATGGTGGCGACGGGCTTCGGGGATGACAACGACGGGCTCCAAGGGTGGCAGCGCGGGCACTGGGAGTGGCAGTAACTGGTGGGAGAAGATTAGGGCTTAGGGTTTTCAGACGGCGGGAGCGAAATATTTATATAGGTGGATTAGCAGTGGCGGGCATGCTGATGTCATCCTACTCGCCACTGCTATTTTCTCTTAGTAGTGGCGGGCATGCTGATGTCATCCTGCCCGCCACTACGAATCCGCCCGCCGCTGGTGCTCGATGCCACTACTAAAAGGAATAGCAGTGGCAGGCTAGTGACGTCAGCATACCCGACCGCCACTACTATGAGAGGTAGGGGTTATCTAACATACGTTGCAATACATTTCGAGAAACACTTTGTAGCGCAGTGGTGCGGGGGTTGCTTTGGTGCTATGCGGTTCGAGGTTCGAACCTTGCTGCCGGTAGGCGGTTTGAGGTTCGAACCTTTCTGCTAGCATCCAAAAATTTTTGTTCATTTCTATTCTAATTTTCATGACTTTTTTATTCATGTTTAAATTATAGTTTGAACTTGATTTTTTTAACAATAAAAATACATCATAACTTATCAAATTTAAAAAATTAGTATTTTTCTGCCTCACTTTACTTTTTTTTATTTCATTAAGAAACCTGAGATTATCTGGGGATGCATTAGGGTTTAGAGAAGAAATGACTGAGGTTTGAAAGCAAAATCTATAGTTTATTCTTCCTTTGAAATTGAAACTTTTTGTACAATAAAAATACAACACCAATATTCTAATTGCAAAAATTGGTATTTTTCTCCCTTAGTTTACTGTTTTTATTTCATTAAGTGTGTTTTTATGATCAAAGTCAAAATAAGTTCAATTTGAACTACAAGACATGAAATAATTCACCAAAATTTTTAGAAAAACCATATTCATGTTTTGACTCTATAATTAGTTATTATCCAGTAAATTTAAAACCATCATAAAAAATGTAGGTTTCCACAACACTCGATCGACAACTTGTATTTTTATAGTTTTTTAATCCTCAAAAATAAAATAAAGTCTAAAAAATATGATACTTGTCATGTTGTTATGATATGATCGATCCATAGATGTTGTCATAAAAAATAAAATTGTTTCGAGAAAATAATCATGTAGGGCGTTAAGAAACCTAAGATTCTCCGGGGATGAATTAGGGTTTAGAGATGAAATGACTCAAGTTTGAAAGCAAAACCTATAGTTGATTCTTCCTTTGAACTTGAAACTTTTTGTACAATAAAAATACAACACCAATATTCTAATTGCAAAAATTGGTATTTTTCATTAACAGAAATTGGTATTTAAATGCAAAAAAGTCCACGTAGAGGTAGGGATTATCTAGCATACACTGCACAAATTGCCGAGAAATACTTTGTAGCGCAGTGGTGCGGGGGGTGCTTTGGTGCCATGCGGTTTGAGGTTCGAACCTTGCTGCCGACAGGCGGTTTGAGGTTCGAACCTTGCTGCTGGCGCCAAATCAACATTTTTTCTGTTTTGTACTTTTTAAATTTTCAGCACTTTTTTATTAATGTTTAAATTCTCGTTGAACTTGATTTTTTTAACATTAAAAATACATCATAACTTATCAAATTTAAAAAGTTGGTATTTTTCTGCCTCAGTGTACGTCACTCGACTTAGTGGTGGCGGGCCGATGACATCATGCGACCGCCACTACTAAAAGGATTAGCAATGGCGGGCATGCTGATGTCATCCTGCCCGCCACTACTAATCCGCCCGCCGCTGGTTCTCGATGCCACTACTAAAAGGAATAGTAGTGGCGGGCTGATGACGTCAACATACCCGACCGCCACTACTATGAGAGGTGGGGGTTATCTAACATACGTTGCGATACATTTCGAGAAACACTTTGTAGCGCAGTGGTGCGGGGGTTGCTTTGGTGCTATGCGGTTCGAGGTTCGAACCTTGCTGCCGGCAGGCGGTTTGAGGTTCGAACCTTGCTGCTAGCATCCAAACATTTTTTTTCATTTCTATTCTAATTTTCATGACTTTTTTATTCATGTTTAAATTCTAGTTTGAACTTGATTTTTTAACAATAAAAATACATCATAACTTATCAAATTTAAAAAATTGGTATTTTTCTGCCTCACTTTACTTTTTTTATTTCATTAAGAAACCTGAGATTATCTGGGGATGCATTAGGGTTTAGAGAAGAAATGACTGAGGTTTGAAAGCAAAATCTATAGTTTATTCTTCCTTTGAAATTGAAACTTTTTGTACAATAAAAATACAACACCAATATTCTAATTGCAAAAATTGGTATTTTTCTCCCTTAGTTTACTGTTTTTATTTCATTAAGTGTGTTTTTATGATCAAAGTCAAAATAAGTTTAATTTGAACTACAAGACATGAAATAATTCACCAAAATTTATAGAAAAACCATATTCATGTTTTGACTCTATAATTAGTGTAGGACCGAAAGTAGCAACTAGAGGGGGGGTGAATGGGCGCCTAAAAATTTCTTGCTAAACTATATTTTACTCTCACCACCCAAATGAACTTAACCCTACAAATAATATTTGCAAAGCAAATTTCAGAAATTAAAATTGTCTAGCCTAAAAAATGACCGGTGTCCTAATTAAAGAGATATTTAAAATAGTCTAAATAAAAATACTACTAAAAATAGACACCTAGAAAAATCACGATATATTTATATTTCAGTCTAGGAATAAAATATTAATCAAATGAATAAAACCTATAACATCCAGAAATTAATATAGTAGTAAAACTAAAAGATTTCAAGTAAATCTAGAATAAAAATATTACTGCGAGTATTAATAAAGTTTTTGTTTATTTTATATATGAGCAGATTAGACAGATAAAAATAATACTAGACAACTAATAAAAATTTAACAGATTAGAATGACAATGAAATTTCGAAATAGATTTTCAGCTAATTTTTTAATAGATGATTATCTAAAAATTTGATCTCCCAAAAAATAGTAGATTAAACAAATATAAATAAAAATATGCGATGTCTAAAAAATAGTTTAGCAGATTAAATTAACACGAAATTTCTAAACAAATTTTCGGTTAATTAATTAATGGATGATTATCTCTAAAATGATCTACTAAAAATTAGGAGATAAACCAAACTACTTACCTGCGCTGAACTTGACTCCTGCGTTGTCACCGTGAGGCCGGCGCCGAATCCTGCCGGTGTGCGCGTCAAAACCCGTGTGGCCCCCGTGTAAAATCCCTAGCGAAAAACTCCTGCAGAAGAACAGCAAATCCAGAAACTATTTTTTTTTCCGAAAATGGATTGTAGATTGATCTATTAGAAACCGTCAACTATCCCCAAGGGGATAGGGGCCTATTTATAGGCAAATCCTAATACATGAAAAGACTAATTTACTCGGGTAAAATAACCTGACTCTAAAATAAATTCTGAAAATTACTAAATATTCTTAGAAAAAATAGCTGACTCGAATAAAAATATTCTAAACTTAAAAACTAAATATTAATATCCTAAAAATGAATTAAACATAGTTCGTCAGTTTTACGCCGAAACTGACAAAGCGTCCACCGTCTTCGCACCAGGTACCCGGATTGGGCCGACCCGACCCCGCAGCTTCCTCAGCCCGGCAATCGCTCGCCGCCCGTGTACCTGAGTCAAACCCAGTCAACAGACCAGTGGATCATCTGCCGCTCCTAGCCATGTACCCGGATTGGGCCAGCCCGACTCCGCGGCTCCTCTGCCCGGTCGTCGCTCACTGCCCGTGTACCTGAGTCACATGCGCCTCAGACTCGGCAGGTCTTCATCTCTCCCTTCCTTTGACTTCCGTTGACAATCACTCATCAAATCTGGATATCAAAACCATATACTTCAACATGGTTTCTCAATCTCCCCCTTGATGAGTGCATTGTCAACACCCTTTTCAGCTCATCTCCAGAACCTGCAAAACAAGTGGAAACAAGAAAACAAAAACAAAAGAGAATAGAAGAAGAAAAATAAAAGTTTAACCCTAATGACCAAAAGCCAAATAAAAGAACGAAAATGGTCATTATGGTTAACCAAAATAAAAACCTCAAAAACAAGTGCAAATCTCAGAATTATCAACAAGAATAAACTCCCCCTGAAATAAATCCCAGAGAAAGCCAAAAATATATCCAAAATTTCTCCCCCTTGTTGACAATTGGAGTCATCAAGTGAGACTAAATGCATTTTAAAGAGACATAAACACAAACTCCCCCTGAAATGCAGCTCCCCCTCAAAATATGCCATGAATGCAGATGAGGTGCAGGTGGAGTGTGAAAAGCATGCTTCTTAGATATGATTAAATGCAATAACAATATCTAACAGGTATAGCGAAAGATATACTGTCTAAGATACATGACATGATCAGTGCAATAGATGATATCTTAAGAAAGTCATTAGCACGCATTTTTCGATTTTTGCAAAACAAAAGCATCACCATATTTTCTAGTTGACAAGCAAAGTAAAGCATAAGATGCAAAAGCTAACTGATATCTACCAAGATAAGCATTGTCCAAAACAAAGTGCTTCAGCAAACTTGTCATCTTTTTTAAAAAAAATTATTTCTGTCAGGGGTTATTTGCATGTCAAACCTTATGCTAATCGACCAAGTCAAGCCTAGGCCAGAACTAGACCATCAGAAGCTTAAGACATTGGTCTTGGCATACATTACATCGTCCTAGTTCATACCAAAGTGCTATGGTAAGCGGTCCAGAACAATGCAATGCGACAAAGCAAACCCACCTGGATCTTTTCTAATAATCACAAAAATGCATAAATTTTTCATTTTTCTGGATTTTTTTTATCATTTTTATAGCACATTTTTCATATTTAAAGCATATAGATGTCCAAGTTGCATATCTACATCTAAGTAAGGATCTAGCTACAAGGCATGTAAAAGATAGCGAAAGCATTCAGCCTACACATGCTAGTTACCAGAAGCAATGGTGATCATTTTTCAATTTTAAAACATAAAAGTCATGCATATGACAAATATCAGATATATCATGTGAACTAAACCAGAACATGATCATTGACAAGTAATCAAAAACATATACTAGCTAGAGAAAGTAAAGCAGATTAATCATATAACAGAAGCAAGCTCAAAATGTGATAGATGATTATGCATAATATGAACGCACACAAAAAGAATCAATAAAATAAAATAAAATAAAAAGAAAGTAAAACTGATACCAATAAAAAGCTGACTCAAAATATCCTAAAAAGGATACACAACTCCCAAAACAACATCAATAATCTTGAGTGGGACCAAACGGTCCAATGCCAGGTTTAGTAAAAGTGTTGAACCAGTGTCGAGCCATCTGTGTGTATGTAGGAAAGCAAAAGGAATCATATGAGTCTAGATTGAAGCGCGGATCAAAGCGCGGTCCTCTGTTCTTCCTAAAATCACGGTCACGAGGTCCAAAACTGTATCCATAACGATCTGGAACTCTACCGGAACGGAAACCACCCTCCGGGGCACGATCATAAAAACCATCTCCTCTACCACCACCTACACGACGTGGCCTGGCCTCTAGCCTCTCTCTACATCGAGGAACTCTCTGTCTACCACCCTGCTGGTAGAACTGCTCCTACCCACCTCGAGCTCTCTCTGCTCGCTCAACCCGCTTCCTCCTGAAGCAAAACTCCTCTAGATGCCCGTCTCTCTGGCAGAACTCACAGTGATAGGTAGGCTTCTTGGGATGTGGTTGATACTTGGGATTCTTAGGCTTGGTGGTGTTTGGTGTATCATCTTTGGTGTGATAGGGTCCAGGTAAAGAATCAAGAGAAGTGTGAAGAGTTTTAGGCTTAGGAACCCAGATCTGCTTCTTAGGTGGAGCTTTAGGTTGTTCTTGGATCACTCCATCCTTGGGCTGACTATCCTTAAAGGACTCAGTGGAGTGAGTCTTGGGATATCTCTATTCGGGGGTCATCTTACTCCACTCCACTACACGGCTAATGGCGCTCTCAAAATCAGTCTTGGTATATGTGTAACCTACCCCAAAACCATCCTATCTCTTGAACTGCTGGATCATCATGCCGAGTTGTGGCTCTTTAGCACTGATCCAACTCAGGATTGAACGGAGGTAAAAGTTCTCGTTCTGAACATCGGCTAGCTCCTCTCTCAAAGAAGCTAACACCTCCATCTGAGACAAGCAGATCTCACGCTCTTTATCAACTTCGACGGGCTTCTGAGCTTTTAGCTTGATCAATTCCATTCTAATGGACAAGCAGTTATCACAAACAATGGGTGGAACTGACAAAGTCTCAAGCTCTAGCTTAGTCTGCTCCAACTCAGCTCTCACTCCAGCTAACTCGCTCAACTGCTCATCACTCTTGGCTCTCAGCTCGGCTATACTAGCTAAATGAGATGGGCAGTCTACACAAGGTGCGACGATAGTGGCATGAGTATCTTTTAGCTTCTGCTGAGCGCTCTCAAGCTCAGTGGCCAAAGTGTCTCTCTCATCTACTCTCTCTGTGTACCTGGACTTGAGAGTCGTCAGGTCACACAACAACACCTCACAGTTAGGGCACTCACCACTATCACCCAAGCAAGGGGAAGAAGACAGACTCTCAATCTTGCCATTTGCTGTGGCAAGCTCACTCTCAAGCTCATCTATCCTCTTCTTAGCCCCTCTAAGCAGTTTCTCCCTGTACTTCAACTCCCGACTGTTCTGTTCTAGTAAATTAACAACTTCTTGTTCATAGGAAGATGCATTCTCATCATCGTCATCGTCGGAGTCGTCGGAGGAGTCCTTCTCTTTCTTCTCCCCAAGAGCCATTGAGTAGAAGCTCTTGTGGGGTCTTTGGCTGTGACGAGAGCGACTCTTCATCTTGTCCCCGAAGCCCATGAAACAGAGGCCCGCCGAATTGTCCCTGTCCTTCCCCTTCCTGATCATGATATCTTCATCACTTGAACTTGAAGACGATGAGGAAGACGAGGATCTCTTGGAGTATCTTTTCTCCATCTCGGCAAAGAAGGTCTCGTCTTGCTTCTTGTTCTCACGCCTGTAATCTTTCAGGGCCTTTCGAAAGAACCTTGTCTTGGGCTTGCCCTTCGTGGAGTTGTCGTACTTGCCAGAGTTGTAGGAGTTGTCGTCAGTTCCCTTCTTGTAATTCTTCTGCTTGGGACAGTCGGCGATAAAATGACCTGGGTCACCACACTCAAAGCATCCGGATTTTGTGCCATGTCTCTTAAACATTCGCTTATCATAAACACGTCGCACTCGGTTGATAAACAAGCACAGATCATCATCTCCTAGAGTATCAAGTTGTTCCTCGGAAATAGACATCAAGGAAAACGCAGTACAACTCATGGCATTAGGTTCAGCAGATGGTGTCGCAAGCACCAGAGTCTTTGATCCAGAACCAGTAAGATTTGATCTCAACTGGATATCGACCTCTGAGGCCTTGAGCTTACTAAAAAGCTCTGCGATGGTCAAGGTATCATAAGATGTGCTCTCAACAATAGAAGAGACCTTGATCTCCCAAATCTTAGGGTCCAAGGTATGAAGTACCTTAAGCGCTTGTTCATGATCTGAGACCAGTGATCACCATCGGCCTTGTTAACGCGTAGCTTGTTAATGATCGATTGAAAGCGACCAAACAAATCCTCAATAGTCTCACCCGGCTTTTGTGAGAAATTTTCATACTCACACCGGTAGGTCTGATATAGTCTAGCGCTGACCTGAGCTGTCCCCTCATGGTGTGCCTACAGCGTAGCCCAGATCTCTCTAGCAGTGGTGAGATGGCTAACACGCTCGAACTCACTAGGACCTAGACCAGAAAATAAAATGTTCACCGCCTTACTATTATTTTGATGCTGGGTAATTACATTTTCAGCAGTATCCGCATAAATAGTCGTTATGGTGAAACTAGGATGAACACAAATCTCCCATATGTCCGAGCTCTGGCTCATAAGGTATGCTCGCATGCGAGACTTCCAATAAGTGTAGCCAAAAGCTTCTAGGGATGGGATTTTACCAGAAGACGTCATGGTCACTACCTAGGTTTTAGAATCGGTTAAGATATTAAAAAAACTTAACCTCGCTCTGATACCACTTGTAGGACCGAAAGTAGCGACCAGAGAGGGGTGAATGGGCGCCTAAAAATTTCTTGCTAAACTATATTTTACTCTCACCACCCAAATGAACTTAACCAGACAAATAATATTTGCAAAGCAAATTTCAGAAATTAAAATTGTCTAGCCTAAAAAATGACCGGTGTCCTAATTAAAGAGATATTTAAAATAGTCTAAATAAAAATACTACAGTAAAAATAGACACCTAGAAAAATCACGATATATTTATATTTCAGTCTAGGAATAAAATATTAATCAAATGAATAAAACTTATAACATCCAGAAATTAATATAGCAGTAAAACTAAAAGATTTCAAGTAAATCTAGAATAAAAATATTACTGCGACTATTAATAAATTTTCTGTTTATTTTATATATGAGCAGATTAGACAGATAAAAATAATACTAGACAACTAATAAAAATTTAACAGATTAGAATGACAACGAAATTTCGAAATAGATTTTCAGCTAATTTTTTAATAGATGATTATCTAAAAATTTGATCTCCCAAAAAATAGTAGATTAAACAAATATAAATAAAAATATGCGATGTCTAAAAAATAGTTTAGTAGATTAAATTAACACGAAATTTCTAAACAAATTTTCTGTTAATTAATTAATGGATGATTATCTCTAAAAATGATCTACTAAAAAATAGGAGATAAACCAAACTACTTACCTGCGCTGAACTTGACTCCTGCGTTGTCACCGTGAGGCCGACGCCGAATCCTGCCGGTGTGCGCGTCAAAACCCGTGTGGCCCCCGTGTAAAATCCCTTGTGAAAAACTCCTGCAGAAGAACAGCAAATCCATAAACTAATTTTTTTTCGAAAATGGACTGTAGATTGATCTATTAGAAACCGTCAACTATCCCCAAGGGTATAGGGGCATATTTATAGGCAAATCCTAATACATGAAAAGACTAATTTACCCTCGGGTAAAATAACCTAACTCTAAAATAAATTCTGAAAATTACTAAAATATTCTTAGAAAAAATAA